>CAKXYN010000266.1:600000-815103 GCA_935064755.1 Tragelaphus eurycerus
GCCTTCCTCTTCTTTCTTTTTCCTCTTTCTTACTCAAGGATGAGTGGGAGAAAAAAGAGTAAGAAAGCCATTTTTTGAAAGGCAGGGAGCACTAATCTGTTATCTTTCAAGACACTGATCAGCCATGTTTTCTAGAGGATGAAACACTGGAAGTGCAAACTAACCTAAGTAGGGCTCTGCTCCAGCCATATTTCCTTTACTTTCTTTTTCCTCAGAGATATATTTTTGTACTGTTAGGGTGCTAAATGTTGTCATCTATCAAAGACTTAAAAATGCAGCATGGCCTGTCTTCAGCCTTTTTTGATTCTGGCCTATAGTCTTCCATTAGATCAGTGTTAAGGAACCCCATAGGTAGTGAGGTGAGCTCAGAGGATACAGCACTGGTATTGAAGGTGATGCCCAGTTAATAAGGAGATGACATTTTCCTTAGCCTTCTTTGAACATATCTCTTCCAGGGACCTTGTAGGAAGTAGGAATATTGAGATTAAGACAAGATTCTAGGTCTCCAAACCAAATAAAGTCAGTATGTTAATATTACCAAGCAACATCTAACACCATTATTTTTACTTTATTTTACTGATATGCAAAGTATCTGCTTTTAATCATTAAGCTTTAAACATTAAACTTTCTATGACAATAGAAAAGCATTTTCTATAAAACTTGTTTATTTAATTATATATTTATATTTTCATTTTATGTGTTCATTATTCATATTTTTAAATTATGCTGCCGTCTATGGGGTTGCACAGAGTCAGACACGACTGAAGTGACTTAGCTTAGCTTAGCTTAGCTAATACATACTTGTTTACCAAGGTTTATGACCATTAAAGGAAAAACATAACCACATCACCAAATCATAACACTGTTAATAATCATCAGTATTGATACAAGTAATTTTAATAGGCTGATATATAATTTCAAATCTGATTTCATATGTATATATATAAGTAGTTGAGCACATACTATAAAAAATCATTTATTAATCTGATATTTTCATTCAAAAACCTATTCTGAAAGTTCATCCAGTTCCATAGCTACAGCTTAAACATATCTTTATAGACTGTGATATGTTCAATCATTACATAATAGATGGACCATTAGGTCATTTCCAATATTTTCCCACTCTGAAGAGTTTTTCTCTACACATTATTGCACCTATATCCTTGCATTGTAGGACTTTGGCAGAATTGATGCTCAAAACTGTGATTGCTCAGCCAAACAGAATAGATATCTTTAATTTATAAGAAACATAAGTATATTTCTTTCCAAAAAGAAGTGTATGAGGCTGTTCATTTCTTATAATATTCTTTATTTTATTTTTTTACATTTGGTGAATGAAAATAGCCATTAGTTTTTCTAAGTTATTTTCTATTTCATTAATTTTGGTTATATATTTCTAAATTTTATAAGAGTTTGTTCCTGTAATTTAAAGTAATAGTGCCAATAATAAATTTTGTAAAGAGAAGAGAACATTGCTCATGAAAATTGAACACAAATCAAAATAGAATGAGGTAGGCCATGAATTGACATGGAAAGATATCTATCACAAATTAATAAAATCAAGATGCAAAACAAAATAAAAAATATAACTTTTATTATATAAAGCAAAGCAAAATAAAAATTTCTCAAGGATGAGTTCTGAAACACTGCTCACCCAAATGATAACAGTACTGCATCTCAGTTCAGTCAGTTCAGTCAGTTCAGTTCAGTCGCTCAGCCATGTCTGACTCTTTGCGACCCCATGAATCGCAGCACACCAGGGCTCCCTGTCCATCACCAACTCCCGGAGTTCACTCAAACCCATGTCCATCGAGTCAGTGATACCATCCAGCCATCTCATCCTCTGTGGTCCCCTTCTCTTCCTGCCCCTAATCCCTCCCAGCATCAGAGTCTCTCCAATGAGTCAACTCTTCACATGAGGTGGCCAAAGTACTGGAGTTTCAGCTTTAGCATCAGTCCTTCCAATGAACACCCAAGACTGATCTTCAGAATGGACTGGATGGATCTCCTTGCAGTCCAAGGGACTCTCAAGAGTCTTCTCCAACACCACAGTTCAAAAGCATCAATTCTTCAGCTCTCAACTTTCTTCACAGTTTAACTCTCACATCCATACATGACCACTGGAAAAACCATAGCCTTGACTAGACGAACCTTTGTTGGCAAAGTAATGTCTCTGCTTTTGAATATGCTATCTAGGTTGGTCATAACTTTCCTTCCAAGGAGTAAGCGTCTTTTAATTTCATGGCTGCAGTCACCATCTGCAGTCAATTTGGAGCCCAGAAAAATAAAGTCTGACACTGTTTCCCCCCTCTATTTCCCATGAAGTGATGGGACCAGATGCCATGATATTCGTTTTCTGAATGTTGAGCTTTAAGCCAACTTTTCTCTCTCCACTTTCACTTTCATCAAGAGGCTTTTTAGTTCCTCTTCACTTTCTGCCATAAGGGTGGTGTCATCTGCATATCTGAGGTTATTGATATTTCTCCCAGCAATCTTGATTCCAGCTTGTGCTTCTGCCAGCCCAGCATTTCTCATGATGTACTTTGCATAGAAGTTAAATAAGCAGGGTGACAATATACAGCCTTGATGTACTCCTTTTCCTATTTGGGACCAGTCTGTTGTTCCATGTCCAGTTCTAACTGTCACTTCCTGACCTGCATATAGGTTTCTCAAGAGGCAGGTCAGGTGGTCTGGTATTCCCATCTCTTTCAGAATTTTCCACAGTTTATTGTGATTCACACAGTCAAAGGCTTTGGCATAGTCAAGAAAGCAGAAATAGATGTTTTTCTGGAACTCTCTTGCTTTTTCCATGATCCAGTGGATGTTGGCAATTTGATCTCTGGTTCCTCTGCCTTTTCTAAAGCCAGCTTGAACGTCTGGAAGTTTGCGGTTCACGTTATTGCTGAAGCCTGGCTTGGAGAATTTTGAGCATTACTTTACTAGCGTGTGAGATGAGTGCAATTGTGCAGTAGTTTGAGCATTTTTTGGCATTGCCTTTCTTTGGGATTGGAATGAAAACTGACCTTTTCCAGTCCTGTGGCCACTGCTGAGTTTTCCAAATTTGCTGGCATATTGAGTGCAGCACTTTCACAGCATCCTCTTTCAGGATTTGGAATAGCTCCACTGGAATTCCATCACCTCCACTAGCTTTGTTCGTAGTGATGCTTTCTAAGGCCCACTTGACTTCACATTCCAGGATGTCTGGCTCTAGGTCAGTGATCACACCATCGTGATTATCTGGGTCATAAAGATCTTTTTTGAACAGTTCTTCTGTGTATTCTTGCCACCTCTTCTTAATACCTTCTGCTTCTGTTAGGTCCATACCATTTCTATCCTTTATCGAGCCCATCTTTGCATGAAATGTTCCTTTGGTATCTCTAATTTTCTTGAAGAGATCTCTAGTCTTTCCCATTCTGTTGTTTCCTCTATTTCTTTGCATTGATCACTGAGGAAGGCTTTCTTATCTCTCCTTGCTATTCTTTGGAACTCTGCATTCAGATGCTTATATCTTTCTTTTCCTCCTTTGCTTATTGCTTCTCTTCTTTTCACAGCTATTTGTAAGGCCTCCCCAGACAGCAATTTTGCTTTTTTGCATTTCTTTTCCATGGGGATGGTCTTGATCCCTGTCTCCTATACAATGTCATGAACCTCTGTCCATACTTCATCAGGCACTCTGTCTATCAGATCTAGTCCCTTAAATCTATTTCTCACTTCCACTATATACAAGTACTGCTTCTAGATACTCTTTTTGAAGGGGAGGACTTTCACACTTTAAAGACACATTTGTACTCTGTAAATTTGTATGAGTGTGTATCATTTTGTACCTAAAAGATTATATAGAACAACTAATTGATAAAAAGAAGCTGGTTGAAATATGGCATATAGTGAGACTACTGTTTTCCCTATGCAGTAAAATTTCCATATTCTACCTTGGTCAGTATTAGTATCCTGTACTGAATTTGACCTTGTTTTCTAAGAAATATCAGAGTCAGGGTGCTGTTCTCCAGACAGGATTAATCCGTGCTAAATTCTTGCAGCTACTTAATCCCTGACTGAACCTAATTAAGAGCAACTAGTTAAAGTCACATTATGCAGGAGAAAAATCAGTATCAAGAATGCACTTTCAGGTGAGAAGATTTTATCTGTTAAAACAGCATTTCAGTCACAAAGTTACTGTTCTCTTAAATGTCGCTTTAGACATTGATATTTGTCAGACCATTCTGATGACTTTTGACACGAGCTATGCTCAGTATTTAGGGATGACATATATGTATGAGACTACTTTCCAACTTGGTTCTGTGGTATAATTTTACCCTTCGAGGCAATGCTGTCTTTTGTAATTTTTATTTTTGGATGAAGTATGACTTGCTCTTGTTAATTAGGTGTTTTAATCACTTAAGTTCAAGATGCAACATCATGAACAAAAACCAACATAATCCTTCAATTAATTACTATAATATTTAAATCTCTATTGTCTTGGTAAATAAATATAGAGACAATAGAATGAATAGAAATTTCCGATATAAACATTATACTATATAACAATATATATTTCTACTTTACCTTATATATTATATCCTAACATTCACATTTCAAGTAAGTGAAAAATGGATTATTCAATAAGCAGTGGTAATACAACTAAGCAGCCAACTGGAAAAAGACATTCAATCCCTACCTTTCACATTACACTATAGTAAATTCAGGTGGGTCAAAATTTTTAATATTAAAAAATAAAATTGTGGAAGTATCAAAAACATGGGAGAACTATTTTTATAGTTTTGTAAGTAGAGTAAGCTTTTCTAATATGCCATGAAACTAAGAAACAGCAAAATAGAAAACTTTAGAGAGTTTACCCAGTGGCTCAGCTGCAAAGAATCCACCTGCAAGGCAGGAGACGCAGGAGACACAGGTTCGATCCCTGGGTTGGGAAGATCCCTTGGAGAAGGAAATGGCAACCCAATCCAGTATTCTTGCTTGGAGAATCCCCTGGACAGTGGAATCTGGAGGGCCACAGTCCACAGGGTCATGAAGAGTCAGACAGGACTGAACGAGTGAGCATACGTGCACGCATTCTTAATTTACAAAGAACTTCTAAAAGTCAAGACCAACAATTGATTTTAAAAATGGAAAAAAGATAAAAACAAATGAAAATTTTAAAGACTCTTCAAAGTTTCAATTGTAACTAGGAAAATGCAAATTAAAACTTTGAGACATCATTTTTTACTTCTCACTGTTAAAGATCAAGTTCATACAGGCTATTGGTAAAAGCAAAGGGAACAACATGTCCCTATATTTTGATAAGACTGTAAGTCTATTGCAAAGATTTTGGCCATATTTATGATATTAAAAAATTATACTTGATCCAACAATTCGACTTCTAAGAATTTGTTCCGTACATTAACCTGTACATGTTCAAAATAAAATATATGATGGATTTTCGTTACAGCATTATTTTATAAGAAAAAATACTAAACCAAACGGGGTATGTGGGATCTGGTTAAGTAAGTTGTTAATTCCCCATATTTGAATATTATGCAACCACTGAAAGAATGAGCCAGTTACACATACTGATATGTACTGATAAAGCGATAAAGATATATTAAGTAAAACATGGAACACACAGAACAGGGTACATAGTCTATTGCAAATTGTTTTCAAAAGAGAAAAGTACATATACACACACAGATGGGCACAGAATACTTCTGGGAGAGTCAGTGTAAGACACTGGAGTCAGTGATTATCTCTGGAAAGCAGCTGAGTGCCTGAGGGACACAGGTAGCACTAGGATGAAGACTTGACTGTTGCCATAAACCTTTGTTACATTTTTAGTTTTGTTCTTTCCCCAGGGAAGTATTCCAAGAAGGGCCCTTATACCCATTCAAGAATACTTCCTCCCACTCATACTTCCCCAGTTAGAGACTGGATGCAGATAAATAAGCTTTTCTAAGTACCAAAATATTTCCTCTGGATATTAAGCACCAAAAAAAAAAAAAAAAAACTGAGATCACTGAGTTTTAGTGGTATGTACATCCTGGAGACAGTGGGAGGATGTGAAGTAGGGGAAATTCCTCTATGACAGGAAGTAAAAGAAAAAAGACATTCTGGAGTTTAAGGAAAAGAAGAGCATAAACAGCCAAGTGCAGCGGTGAATGTCCTCTATAATCTTGGAGTCAAAACTCCAAGAGAATGTGTAGAAACATTCAGATGTGATAGAAGGAAACCCAAGGTAGATATTCTAGTTTGTTTTGTATTGGTTTTTTGGTTTGGTTCAGTTTGTTTTGGTTCAATTTGCTTTTTAAGTCACTGAGGAAATGTATGCCTCTTTGAGAAATACCATGTTCTTCAGAGTACCTGAACAGTAGAGCTGTATCTAAACAGGTAGACTTAATATAGCAACTCCAGTACCTCCTGTCCTGTTCATGGCATGTTCAGGATCCACATGTTCCTACCTGCTCTGATGGGAGTTCAGAAAAGTACAGAGTAAACCTGTGAACCTAAAGAGAATTGAGATACTACCAAACAGGGTACAGGAATCTATGACAAGACTCAATGGCAAGGATCATGAACTCAGAAGCAGATTCTAGTGTCATGCCAGCAGCACTGGTCACCCATGGAGATATCCACTGATCAACCACCATGCCATGGGGATCACAGAGAAACCAAAAGAGAGCTTGTAATACAGATCTTCCTCCTGCTTTCATGAGAACATTTGCAAAGTCAGGCTGTTAAAACTATTATTTTGCTGTGGACTGAAAAATATATTTCGATGCTCATGCTAAACTATGACTTCTGTTTTGTAGGTGGGATTTGTCTTCACCCTAAAGTAAAGAAATTAACTGCAGCCAGGAAATTAAAAGATACTTGTTCCTCGGAAGGAAAGTTATGACCAACCTAGACAGCATATTAAAAAGCAGAGACATTACTCTGCCAAGAAATGTCCTTCTAGTCAAAGCTATGGTTTTTCCAGTAGTCATGTATGGATGTGGACAGTTGGACTATAAAGAAAGGTGAGCACTAGAGAATTGATGCTTTGAACTGTGGTTTTGGAGAAGACTCTTGAGAGTCCCTTGGACTGCAAGAAAATCAAACCAGTCCATCCTAAAGGAAATCAATCCTGAATATCCATTGGAAGGACGGATGCTGAAGCTGAAACTCCAATACTTTGGCCACCTGATGCAAAGAACTGACTCATTTGAAAAGATCCTGATGCTGGGAAAGATTAAAGGTGGGAGAAGGGGACAACAGAGGAGGAGATGGTTAGATGTCATCACCGACTCAGTGGACATGAGTTTGAGTAAACCCATGTTGAGTAAATCCAGGAGTTGGTGATAGACAGGGAGGCCTGGCATGCTGCAGCCCATGGGGTTGCAAAGAGCCGGACACAACTGAGCAACTGAACTGAACTGAAAGTAATGAATAACTTGATACAATGAATAGGAAGTCACAGATATAATTTATGGGGATTGTAAAATGTGCTAGTTTAATATAGTATTCCTCATACATCAGTATAATGTTTATTTGTTTGTTTGTCTGTTGTAAATCATCTAAATTTCTGTCAGGCATAAGTAAATATATGGATATATTTGGACCGTGATGTTATAAAAATCAATTTTTTGGTCAAGAGCTAAAAAATACTGCATATTTGCAAATTAGAATTATGTATTTCCCTAAATATTTATTTGACATGTGGAAACTGCATAGGAAACATTGATACTTGCTATTTCTTGGGATCCACTTCTCTCTGACCTTGAATACACAGCCAAGACTCTAACAAAATCTTCATTTTTTGATTCAACTGCTCTGAAAGCATTAGCATGTCATTTAAGCAAAGCAAAGAGTATGTGTGTGTGTGTGTGTGTGTGTGTGTGTGTGTGTGTGTGTGTGTGTGGTCTAAAAGTTATATGTCTAATAGTCACAAAAACGTCTTCAGGTAAAGTAGCAATCAACTATTTATAGTGCTTTTAAGTCTATTTCCAAATATACTATGAATATTCTTGAAAGCCCCCAAAATATTCCTTGCCTTGTATATTCATCAAAGTGCTGGAAAATTACACAAGAGCAATCAGATGAGGAAGTTAATATGGCTGGCACCAATGTGACTGATTTACTCCTCCCTCTATGATTAATTACAGCTAAATTGATGTTACCAGCAATGATTAATTTACAAGTTAGGTGCAAAGTAAATGAACTAAGCAAATTGGAATTGGCACTAACAATTTCTTAAGCCTCAGTAAAGCACCCAAATCATGATAAACTATTATGCAAAGAATAATTTCTCCCCCAAAATGGTTAAAATGCATAGATATAGGTGGCTTTAGCTCATGTGTGTGTGTAGATATATATATATAGTTCATATCCATATATATATATATGTATTTTCTTATATCTTCTGAAGCAAAGTTTAGATGTAAAAAAAACAAAACTGACATGTTTTTTGCTTAGATATACTGCATAGATATGCAGGGGGAGACAAATGCCTCAAGCTTCATTTACTCAAAATAAATGCAAAATGTTTTCTTCCACTCTGATCTTTTAGTATTCATTTTAAGACCTTAGATTGGGTTGTATACAGACACAAACCCACACTTGGCCCAGTTGTGCATATTCCGAGCCAGTTTTCTCCTACTAAAAATGAAGAGAATTTTAACTATTCCACAGAGCTTTTAAACAAAATAATAGCTTAGAAGCTCTGGCAAATAGCAGACTTCCTGTAGGATCACTCACTAGAGTTTCCAGTGGGTTCTCTGAACAAAGGAGCAGTCTAATAGAGGCTTACCACACCTACCAATGTACCTTTATGCTTACTTGCACATCCAAGTGCATAGGAGAATAAAAGTCAAAGGGAGGTCATTACTTTCCCTGAAATAAATTGAGACAATGGTCAGGAAAATGTATTTGTGATGACTGTGTACTCAAAGGATATTGAGACCGTTGTTGTTCTGTTGCTCAGTCATGTCTGACTCTTTGTGACCCTGTGGACAGAAGCACACCAGGCTTCCCTGTCCTTCACCATCTCCCAGAGCTTGCTCAAACTCATGTGCATTGAGTCGATGATGCCATCCAAACCATCTCATCCTCTGTTGTCCCCTTCCACCTCCTGCCTTCAATCTTTCCCAGTATCCAGGTCTTTTCAAATGAGTCAGCAGTTCACATCAGGTGGTCAAATAATTGAGCTTCAGCTTCAGCATCAGTCCTTGAATATTCAGGATTATTTTCCTTTAGGATGGACTGATTGGATCTCCTTGTAGCCCAAGGGACTCTCTGGAGTCTTCTCCAATACCACAGTTCAAAAGCATCAATTCTTTAGCACTCAGCCTTCTTTATGGTTCAAATCTCACATCCAAACATGACTACTGGAAAAACCATAGCTTAGAACTATAAAATATTTTTTTCAGAAGGAAGGTAAAATGTCATTTTATCTAATATTTTGAAGAAACACAGAAACATAATTCAGTTCAGTACAGTCGCTCAGTGTCAGACTCTTTGCAACCCCATAACCGCAGCATACCAGGCCTCCCTATCCATCACCAACTCCCAGAGTCTACCCAAACCCATGTCCATTGAGTTGGTGATTCCATCCAACCATCTCATCCTCTGTCGTCCCCTTCTCCTCCTGCCCTCAATCTTTCCCAGCATCAGGGTCTTCTCAAATGAGTTAGCTCTTTGCATCAGATGGCCAAAGTACTGGAGTTTCAGCTTCAGCATCAGTCCTTCCAATGAACACCCAGGACTGATCTCCTTTAGGATGGACTGGTTGGATCTCCTTGCAGTCCAAGAGACCCTCAAGAGTCTTCTCCAACACCACAGTTCAAAAACATCAATTTTTCAGCACTCAGCTTTCTTCCATAGTCCAACTCTCACATCCATACATGACTACTGGAAAAACCAAAGCCTTGACTAGACGGACCTTTGATGGCAAAGTAATGTCTCTGCTTTTTAATATGCTGTCTAGGTTGGTCATAACTTTCCTTCCAAGGAGTAAGCGTCTTTTAATTTCATGGCTGCAATCACCATCTGCAGTGCTTTTGGAGCCCCAAAAATAAAGTCAGCCACTGTTTCCACTGTTTCCCCATTTATTTGCCATGAAGTGATGGGATCGGATGCCATGATCTTAGTTTTCTGAATGTTGAGCTTTTGGTCAACTTTTCACTCTTCTCTTTCACTTTCATCAAGAGGCTCTTTAGTTTTTGTTCACTTTCTG
The DNA here is from genome assembly GCA_935064755.1 of Tragelaphus eurycerus. NCBI lineage: Eukaryota > Metazoa > Chordata > Mammalia > Artiodactyla > Bovidae > Tragelaphus > Tragelaphus eurycerus. The sequence goes on from CAKXYN010000266.1 coordinate 610,202, forward strand.
CCATCAGGGTGGTGTCATCTGCATACTTGAGGTGATTGATATTTGTCCCAGCAATCTTGATTCCGGCTTGTTATTAGAGTCATTATAGTTCATCTAGTTGGAACACATGCTTTTGCTGTAGGAGCCCTAGCAGAAATTGAGGAAAGCATGGAGAGATAGGATAGGAGCCAGAATTAGGCTCTGGTTTGAAACGTTTTCTCCCTTTGTCATAATGTGTGTTCTCAGCCTGCCAAATTGTCAAAAAATACTATTTAATCCAGTTGAATGCCTTTTTCTGTTTCAAACAAGATTTCTTCAAAAGCCATGTAAATCAACTGAATTGAAAGGGATAACTAGAAAAGCTTCGAAAGGGTTTTTGCTTTTCATTTTTTAGAGCAAAGACCATATTTAAATCGTTTATTTATTTCAAGCACTTAGAATAGTGCCACCTGTCATGGAAGAGTTGCTCAATAATTATTTGTGTAATAAATATACATTCTATTCTTTAAGATTCAGAATTGTTGGACAATTGATGGCTAAGAGTAGAAATATTTGTTAAAAGAGACTCTGACAACTATATCATTTTTAATTAACCTTTGACCAAATTTTTCACTGCAAAGTCACACATACATCTTGATTAAGGGTCATAAAGTATTATTAATGTCTATTATCTTTGGTGGTAAGTTAAAATTCTTGCAGGTTCTGTTCAGGTGGCATCTTTTACACATTTTGAAAAGATCTATTTCGATAGTTTTAAAGAAAATTACTAGATTGGCTTGGTAAAACACTGACCGTAAAACACCAGATAAGCTGATGAGAGGTGCAGTTAAGCAACTACAATATTGTTTTTCAGTTTATTGTCGTGGGTGAGATTAATCAGTGGAAACATGAGCAAAGACAGTAGAAGAGACAATCAACCACAAAATGTGAAAATGTTAATACATTAAATATGTTACTAATTCACTGAAACAAATAGAGTCTTGAACAAGGATATGATACTAAGCCTGACTTTAATATTTCCATTGTCAAGGAAGGGCTCTTCTCTCCTTTTTTCTCACATTTTGCCCATTCTCCGGGGCTCTTCAGCTGCTTGCCTCCTCATATCCATTATCTTAGGGGCCTGAAGCACTCTTTACCAGCTTTTGTTGGAACTCTTGTATTTTTAAAGTTAGAACTTCACTTCAATAGCTGGGCTATATATTTTTTAATTGTAATATCTTGATTCAGTTTTAGAAAAAAGCTTTATGAACAAGAGGGACTTATTCTTTTATCTTAAACCACTGAGACTTGCTCCTAATTCAATTCTCTGTCCTCAAGAAATGTAAAGATGAACAAGAGTAAGTCAGTATTTTTAAGGAATGTAAAATCTGGTAAGGAACTTTATATTTATGTATATGTGTGTATGAATAGGATGATGTAAGAAGTTTCATTTTAGAACTACAAACAAGTTAGCCCTCTGTGCTGTTCAGGTGGTAAACCAAGTAACAGGCATAGATTCAAAAGTCTAAAATTGAATTCCTAATCTGGTGTTTATTTCTGAAATGAGTTGAGAGCTTTCCAATTTAAAACTTATATACATTATTATGTTTTTATATTTACACAGCATAATAAGAAATACATTTTTAAGGGAAAGAATTTTTTAAGAATTTCTCTTACATTTTTAAAAAGAAAGAATTAAAGAGGGAAAATATTACATAAATGAAATAACATGTCAGTGGCACATTAGATCATATAAGCAATGTGATTAGGGAAAAAAAGTACTTTCAATGTCTTAAATCTACATGTATGTGTGCACAGCTATATTTATGAAAAACCCATGTATTTCATTTTTTAGGTGCTTAGTATTTTCTCTGTGATTCATAATTTGAGACAATAGGTGAAGCTGAAACTTGAGTAAATTAATAATCTTTGCTTCTTTTTTTAGATGTTAATGTAATAACATTATCCTTTGATAAGAAACATTAATTTTTATTTTTTTTAATTTTATTTTATTTAACTTTACAATATTGTATTGGTTTTGCCATATATCAAAATGAATCTGCCACAGGTATACATGTGTTCCCCATCCTGAACCCTCCTCCCTCCTCCCTCCCCATACCATCCCTCTGGGTTGTCCCAGTGCACCAGCCCCAAGCATCCAGTATCGTGTATCAAACCTGGACTGGCAACTCGTTTAATATATGATATTATACATATTTCAATGCCATTCTCCCAAATCATCCCACCCTCTCCCTCTCCCACAGAGTCCAAAAGACTGTTCTATACATCAGTGTCTCTTTTGCGGTCTCGTATACAGGGTTATTGTTACCATCTTTCTAAATTCCATATATATGCATTAGTATACTGTATTGGTGTTTTTCTTTCTGGCTTACTTCACTCTGTATAATAGGCTCCAGAAGAAACATTAATTTTTAGTAATCATTTTAATTCAGTGGTAGATGGTTTTGTCACTCAGAGCTCTTAGTCTTGTCAAAGCAATGAAGTTGACACCCCTCTTCATTTTAAGTCTTTCATAATTTATAAATCTCCTATATTACTGTCCAGCTTAGATGGATATTTTTAAAGTGTACTTGAGCTTTCTGCCATAGTAAACTTCCATGTCTAGAATTTGGAGACATTTTCTTTCATTTTTCAGCCACTTCTGATTTTCAAATCCTGAGTGCTTCTCCCTTTTCTGTGCTAAACTTCAGTCTCTAAGAAAGAAGGCAAGGATTGTTTCACTTTCATAATGCATTGAATGCAAGCAACAACCAGGATATGTAATTATCTCAAATAGTCATAAGGTGAATTTCATAAATCATACAAAATCATCCTCTTATCACATTATCATTACATGATCTCCAAATAAGATCATAATATTTATTTTATTTTGCTTTTTATTTTGGATACACATAAAAATCGATCAGGTTGTTACTGAAAGAGAATTTATCTAAGAATCTAAAGATTTTAGAAAAAAAATTACTATGTTTCCCTGCTGAGTATTACTTGGGCAATTTTTATGTTTCCTTACTTTTAGCTCTTTATTTTCTTAACCATCTTGATAAACTCTCTTACATTCTTTTCACTTTGTATTTTATTTCATGTTACATAAGATAATTTAGGTCTTATCCAGGGATAAACTTTCAGAGCAATTTTCCACAATTTTACTAAAATATTTCCTACAATCAGAATATAAAACTGTATACACATTGTACTTAATGATTTATCAGTTATCTATAAAAGTCCTATAAAACTACTATATCATTTGTAAATATATACTGGTCATTTCTTATAGTTCTAGAGTCTGTTCTTCATTTGCAGTTCAACCTGTTTACTAAGATCATAGGGTCAGATGAATCTTTTTTTAATACAATTGAGAGCCAGATCTTTAGAAATAGAAAAGAAGGAAATGATCTCCTCATACCTTCCTTCTCTTACTAACCTGTCAAAAAGGTCTATATTTAGGATCCTGGGACAGTACCTTGGTTTTAACTATACAAACATCTGATGCTTAGGTTGCTCTTGTCCTGGTTTCTTCATCTAGCCTTTCACATATTATAATAAATTGGTGTTACATCCACCCATTAATAATCTACAAGTCAATTTGACTCATTTCTTTGAAGAGTCTCATTAGTAGACAATTATAGTTTCCTTTGGTAATAAAGAACCAACTTCTTCTTCCTATTCAGTTCTGAAGCTTTTACTTTCCCATCCAAAGAGGCTTTCATAGTCAAAAGAGTTTTATCTTGAAGACCAAACTATTTCTCCCCTAGAGACTAAGAAAAGGGCATAACAAGGTTCTGGGTACTAGACTTCTGAAGTATATTGAAGTACTAATAAATTCACTGACTTGTTACCTACTTTTTTTGGCTCTTAACTCACAGCTCACCTAGAGAGGTAACAGCAATTTTTAAAGCCTTGATGCTAGGAAAAACTTGACTGACTGTTGCCAGAGTCCTTCTTGGAATGAGAAGTGATATAAGTCCAATTTTAGGGAAGCTACTTTTAGAGCAGATAAAGTTAGTTTTCAGAGAAGGAAAGGAGACTTAGCTTCAAAAAAAAAAAAAAAAAAAAAGAGAGATAGTATTGCCATTTTCCTTGGTGTCTGGCAGATTTCATGCTTTCAGATTCTAGGCACACATGAGCCTCAACTTTGGTTCCTTCCATTGTATTTAGTGAGGCACGTTCATGATACTCCTCTGAAGACAAGGCTAAGACGCATCATACAGCCTTGGTCTTCCAAAGTTCCATTACTCTTTTGGTGGGGTGGGGACGGGGTAGGGGGTGGGGGGTGGGAGGGGGGCAGAAACAACACAGAAGCCATAATGATGTGCTCAGGAAACCCCAAGCACAGTCTCTTCTTTGGTCTTCAGAGAAAAATTTCTGCCCCTCTCTCATCTCTTCTGTCTTCACTTTCTCCTCAATGGCACAAATTTCACCATTCCTGCCCCAGATAATCCTTGCATAAGAGTTTAGGCTTTCTAAGCCAAAAATCCAAGAAGAGAATTGACTTCAAGCTATTTCTGCTTTGACCTGGCAACTCAGCCATGCTAAAGCAGAAGAAGGCAAAAGTCCAACTACTGTTTTTAGAATTGGCAAGGGAAAAATATAAAAAAAAAAAAACAGTAATATAAGTTAATATATGAACAGATTCTATCACCTTGATAATTTAAGTATATATATGCCACTTGTAAATGAAAAATTATTGACTAAGGAAAAGATTATTGAAAATAACAAATGGCTGTTATCACCACGTCATTACCAGAGCCAAGTCTGATGAATAAGGTGGTGTTCAAGATGGGTAATTCAGTTTGGAATCCAAAATGAGCTGTAACTATAGAGTAATTAAATTGACATTATTAATGACTTGCAAGCTGGCTCTTAAATCAATTCCAAACCATTGAAATAACTATAAAGCTACCCAAAACTATGATTGACAGCTTTTATTTGCATATAAAATTGCTGGTGATGTACTTCCTTACTTTTCAATAATATCAATATGTCATAATTCGTTATTCAACAAATATTGTTGAATTGCTTTGTGCCAGGAGCTGTTCTAGGCACTAGGATACTTTGGTGAATAAAACAAGCAAAAAAAAAAAAAAAATGCTTCCCCACATGAACCTTATGTGAAAACACACAATAAACAAAATAAGTAAATTATATATCGTGTTGCCTTGTCATAAGTGCTATAAATAATTCAGAGGGAGGAGCAGAGTAGGAAGAGTGGAGATAAGAAATAGAGTTCCAAATATGGTGGGCAGAGGATGTGTCACCAAGGATGCATTTGATCAAAGGCTTAAAGAGATGGAAATACATGAAGGAAGAATGTTTTAGGAAGAGATCAGTAGGAGTGAACACGTGGCATATTTAGGACGGCAGGAAGGCCGAGTGGCTAGTATCGAAAGGGCAAGGCAGTGGAGGAGGAGGAAAAAAGGATAGAAACCTTGGGTCACATAAGCCCCTTACAAACCACGGTGGGAATTTTGGCTTTTACACTGATGAGGAAGCATTTGCAGGTTTGACATGATCTGATTTATATTTTAATAATATCCTTATGGTTCCTGTGTTGAAAATAGACTAAAAGATATAAAAGATAAAAATCCAGGAAACCCACTGGAAGTGTAGTACATTAATTCAAGCAAGAGGTCATAGTGCATCAGGCCAACCTGCTAGCAGGGAGGATGATAAGAACTGGTCAAGTTCAGGGGGAAATTGGAAGGTAGAACCCAGCAGAATTTGCTGCCACATTGAATGTGATATGGGGTCTCAGAGTTATGGACAGATAAAAGTACAGACCAATCATGTTTGGGACTGCAGTTCTGGTTATGTTTCCATGTTTATCAAACAATCAAGTTGTCGCTGTTGTTTAGTCATTAAGTGAGAGTGAAGCCATTCAGTCGTGTCCGACTCTTTGCAACTCCATGGACTGTAGCCCACTAGGCTCCTCAGTCCATGGAATTCTCCAGGCAAGAGTACTGGAGTGGGTTGCCATTTCCTTCTCCAAGGGATCTTCCCGACCCAAGGATCAAACTGGGTCTCCTGAATTGCAGGCAGACGCTTTATCATCTAAGCCACAAGGGAAGTCATTAAGTCATGCCCAATTCCTTGCAACCCCATGAACTATAGCTCACCAGACTTCTCTGCCTATGGGATTTCCCAGGCAAGAATACTGGAGTGGGTTGCTATTTCCTTCTCTAAGGGATCTTCCTGACTGAGGGATTGAACCTGCCTCTCCTACATTGACAGCCAGATTCTTTACTGCTTAGTCACCAGCGAAGCCCAAGATGGTCCTGTAATACTAGTCTAAAGACCAGTGCTGAGAAAAAAACCTAGAAATAAAATGTTGGGAGTCATGATTCTGGAGAGAGTATAACTATTTTGACATAAGGTCCCAGAAGTTACTTGCTAATTTACAGAGTTTTATCTGTCCAGTGGTACATTATGGATTTTTAAAAATCCTGTAAGACATTAATACCTGTTTTGTATCTAATCCTGAAACCTTGAATTAACATTTTGCAGTGCAATTCTGATACTAACTCCCTGAGTTACCAAAGACTTCACAGAGACTCAGTCCCCTATAAGACTCCACTTGCTTCAGACACCGCTGCAAGCTCCAGGTTCCAGGCCACCCACACACCTATGGCAAATAGGCTACTAATTTAAAGGTTTCCATTGCCCCCTCATGTCTGATAATTCACTAGGGCAACTCATGAAACTCATGGTAGTGCTATGCTTAAAATTATAGTTTGCTTATAGTTTGCTTATAAAAGATACAGATCAGGACCAGCCAAATGAAGAAACACATAGGGTGTTCCCAAAGCAAAGCTCTCATGTCCTCAGGATATGTCACCCTCCCAGCATGTCAATGTGTATGACTAACCAAGGAAGCTCACCCCAGTTTTGGTTCCCAGGCTTTTGATTACACAGACTTGATTAATCAGATCATTGACCATGAACCCAAGCTCCAGTTCCCTTTCTCTCCTTGACAGTCAGGCTGTTTTCATTCTGGCTCAATGCCCCAACATTCTAGAATGGCCAGCCCCATCCTGGAACTATCTAGGAGCCCACGAAGAATCACTTCATTAGTATAAACTCTGGTGTGCTCCCACAGTCTCAGCATGAATAACAAAGACATTTTTATTACTTGGGAGATTCCAAGGGTTAAAAGCTCCCTCTCAGAACACTAGGACAAAGACCAGACACATTCTTTATTATTATATAACATATTTCTTTATTAAATTGATACTGACTACATAGCTCCTCAAATATTCTTTGAACTAGTTTAATCTCTTACTGACTCTCTCATTAATTAATAAGTGTAATAAAATATTAGACATGTATTCATTATATATTTCCATGGAAGTCATGATTTTACTTTTTAAAAATTAAACTTGATATTAAATGAAATAACCAACAGAATAAATCAAGAAGAAAGGAGATCAAGAATTTCCTAGCAGTCTCATGGTTAGGACTCCATACTTTGACTGCTCTGGGCCTGGATTCAATCCCTGGTTGGGGAACTAATATCCCTTAAGCCATGCAGTGTGACAAATACATTAAATAAATAAAAATTTAAAAAGAAAGAAGGTCTACCAACTAACCCTTAAGCACTCAGTGTTGAAGTTTAAGAGATAAGAAGCAGTCAGCAAAAGATTCACAGGAGTGCCAGTGACCAAGAAGGGACCAAGAAAGTGTGTTCGTCTGGAATCCAAACAAATAAAATAGTTCAAGGAGAAGAGTGCCAACTATATCAAATGTGGCTGAAATTTCATCATTGGATTTATCGACTTAGTGAACACTAGTGACCTCGACAAGAGAACTTTTGAAAATGATGAGATGTTTGGAGTGAGTTTAAGAAAATAATAGGATGATGGAGTATTTTTCAGCCATTGAAAGGAACCAAGTACTGATTCTTGCAACAGTGTGGATAAGCTTTGATGAAAACATTATGCTAAATGAAAGAAGATAGACACAAAAAGATCACATATTGTGTGATGCCACTTATATTAAATATCCAGAATAAATAAATGCATAGAGACAGAATACCAGGGACTGTCGGGCAGAGGGAAATGGGGAGCAACTTCTTAATGGGTCCAGGGATTTTTCAGGGCTGATGAAAATGTTTTTGGAACTAGATAGAACTTGCAATTGCACACATTCTGAATGTATCAAATACCACAGAATTGTTCACTTTAAAGTTGCTAATTTTATGTTACATGAATTTTGCATTAACTTTTTAAAAAGAGAAAATGGGTGGATAGAAGTCAGAGCGAGTGAGTATAGGAAACTCTTCTAAATACAAGAGATTTGCTGTCAAGGGGAACAAAAAGTATAACTGTAGCTAAAGGAGGACGTTGTGTGGGGTCAAGAGAAGATTTTTGGTTTTACAGGAACAAATACGAGTATATTTTATTATATTGCAAGTGTGCCCCTCATACATTCTCATTGGGTTTCTTCTTTATGTCTTTGGATGTAGAATATCTATTTGGGTGGGTCCCAGTCTTTTTTACTGGTGGTTGTTCAGCAATTAGTTGTGATTTTGGTTTGCTTGTCAGAGGAGGTAAGCTTAGGGGCCTTCTACTCCACCATTATCTCTTAAATAAGAGTATATTGGAAAACTGATAGAAGTGGCCTGTGGAAGGGAAAAATGGAGATAACAGAAGAGTGAGGGGAGATAGAGCATTCTTTTTTCCGTACTCTTGGTTCATACTAAGACACAAAAAGCAAAAACAAATAACACACCTTTAAAAATCCACTTCAGTTCAGTTTAGTCACTCAGTCGTGTCCAGCTCTTTGCGATCCCATGAACTGCAGCACGCCAGGCCTCCCTGTCCATCACCAACTCCTGGAGTTCCCTCAAACTCACGTCCATCGAGTCGGTGATGCCATCCAGCCATCTCATCCTCCATTGTCCCCTTCTCCTCTTGCCCTCAGTCCCTCCCAGCATCAGAGTCTTTTCCAGTGAGTCAACTCTTCACATGAGGTGGCCAAAGTACTGGAGTTTCAGCTTTAGCATCATTCCTTCCAAAGAAATCCCAAGGCTGATCTCCTTTAGAATGGACTGGGTGGATCTCCGTGCAGTCCAAGGGACTCTCAAGAGTCTTCTCCAACACCACAATTCAAAAGCATCAATTCTTCGGTGCTCAGCTTTCTTCACAATCCAACTCTCACATCCATACATGACCACTGGAAAAACCATAGCCTTGACTAGACGGACCTTTGTTGCCAAAGTAACATCTCTGCTTTTGAATATGCTATCTAGGTTGGTCATAACTTTCCTTCCAAGGAGTAAGCGTCTTTTAATTTCATGGCTGCAGTCAGCATCTGCAGTGATTCTGGAGCCCCCAAAAATAAAGTCTGATACTGTTTCCACTGTTTCCCCATCTATTTGCCACAAAGTGATGGGACCAGATGCCATGATCTTCATTTTCTGAATGTTCAGCTTGAAGCCAACTTTTTCACTCTCCACTTTCACTTTCATCAAGAGGCTTTTTAGTTCCTCTTCACTTTCTGCCATAAGGGTGGTGTCATCTGCATATCTGAAGTTATTGATATTTCTCCCGGCAATCTTGATTCCAGCTTGTGCTTCTTCCAGCCCAGCATTTCTCATGATGTACTCTGCATATAAGTTAAATAAGCAGGGTGACAATATACAGCCTTGACGTACTCCTTTTCCTATTTGGAACCAGTCTATTGTTCCGTGTCCAGTTCTCACTGTTGCTTCCTGACCTGCATATAGGTTTCTCAAGAGACAGGTCAGGTGGCCTGGTATTCCCATCTCTTGACAAATTTTCCACAGTTGATTGTGATCCACAGAGTCAAAGACTTTGGCATAGTCAATAAGGCAGAAATAGATGTTTTTCTGGAACTTTCTTGCTTTTTCGATGATCCAGCAGATGTTGGCAATTTGATCTCTGGTTCCTCTCCTTTTCTAAAACCAGCTTGAACATCTGGAAGTTTATAGTTCAATATTAAACCAAGTATCCCTGGTGTCTAACCTAGCACTCCCACTGCCTTTCTACCTTTTCTGTGTCTTCATGAAGTCTCCCAAATCCCATAATTATTATCATCTCTAAAGTGAAAGAACTGGACTAGATTATCCCTAAGGATCCTTCCAGTCCCAGAGTTCTATAATTCTCTGTTATTCACTGATTTATTTTAAGATCTAAGAATATCTTTATGAAGTCTCCTCTTTCCACATTCAAATCATTGGATCCACTCAAACTTCCTTCTTAAAAAATTCAAAGCTATACTGATTTATAGCAGATTAAATGAACAGAACACACAGGATGAGCAAAGAACTTAAGACTAGCAAAATGCAATCAGAGACATCTGGGTGGATTTAACACCACAGCTTTAAAACATCTGGGTGATGTTAGTATTCCAATTCTGGAAATCATACATTCCTAAGTCTGACATTACTTTGGATGAGCAACTTGTATCCTTAAGTTGCAGATGCTTCATTTTGGCAAGAAAACCTGATAAGCAAAGGAAAGAGCACAAAAGAAAATAAAAATCAGAGCATCTCTAACATGCATGAACATTCTGAATGCAGAAAGCTGAAATCTAAATACCAATAATGGGTTAATTATTTCTGGGACTTCTAGACCACATGTATTTGATAGCCTACTGACACATCCAATTCAATGTGCCTGAACCCAAAGCCTTGCATTTCCCACAGTCCTGTTCCATATCACTTACCAGGTTTCACTGTTGCTCTCATCAGTTCAGTCTCTCAGTCTTGTCCGATTCTTTGCAACCCCATGGACTGCAGCATGCCAGGCTTACCTGTCCATCACCAACTCCCAGAGTTTATTCAAACTCATTTCTGTTGAGTAGATGATGCCATCCAACCATCTCATCCTCTGTCGTCCCCTTCTCCTGCCTTCAGTCTTTCCCATCAGGCTCTTTTTTATCAAAATACATTTCTGATCAGTATGCAGACTCAAAACCTAGGAATAACTTTGGAATTTCTTCTTCTTTGGGCCCCTTGCTTATATCAGGTCATTTCTTGAGGTCTGTATGTTTCTGTCTCCATCTTGCTTCTGGCCCCTTCTTTCCAATATAACTGTTCTCTTTGTTGCTGTACAGCTTCACTGCAATCTCCACATTCCCTGGAGCTTGGACTGATCCATGCCTTTCCTGGTCATTCTGTCAGCTCCCCACATTTTGTTCACACCTCTTGGCCAATTAACCCTTTTAGGAGGCAAGATCAAGCTTTGTAAGACTAAGCTAAAAACACTTATAATATTTGCCCCCAGTGGGATTCAGACCACAGGCTGTATCAAATGCCAGTGCCTAGGGTGGAAAGCGGAGAAGGCAATGGCACCCCACTCCAGTACTCTTGCCTGGAAAATCCCATGGACAGAGGGCTGCAGTCCATGGGGTCATGAAGAGTCAGACACAACTGACCAACTTTACTTTCACTTTTCACTTTCATGCATTGAAGAAGGAAATGGCAACCCACTCCAGTGTTCTTGCCTGGAGAATCCCAGGGATGGTGGAGCCTGGTGGGCTGCCATCTATGGGGTCACACAGAATCGGACATGACTGAAGCAACTTAGCAGCAGCAGCAGCAGAGTGGAAAGACAAATTTTGAAATGTGGCCCCCTCTTTATTTCTTCTTTTTTGAATATAATTTTATTTATTTATTTTGGACTGTTGCTGGGTCTTCACTGATGCATGGCCTTTTTTCTAGTTGCATTGAGCAATGGCTACTCTCTATAATGGCAGTGCATGGGCTTCTCATTGTGGTAGCTTCTGTTGTTTTGGAGCATGGGCTCTAACGACATGGGCTTCAGTAGTTATAACATGTGGGCTCAGAGTTGTGACTCCCAGGTTCTAGGGCACAGGCTCAGCAGTTGTGGCGCACAGGCTTAGTTGCTCCACCACATGTGCTATCTTCCCAGTTCAGGGACCGAACCCATGTCTTCTGCCTTGACAGGTGGGTTCTTTACCATTGAGTCATCAGGGAAGCCCCTCCTCCTTTTTTCTTCCATGCCAGAGCAGGCTCCTTAAGCTCCTGCCCAGTGAGACTCCTCCTATCCAGCATGATGACAATCATATTTCTTAAAATATATTCTCTGTGTTCATTTCCATACATCAATATATTTACTTATTCAGGCAGAAGCATCTTTAGTCACAGAGAACAGTGGTCCCCAGTCATTTTGGCATCAGGGACTGGTTTTGTGGAATTCAACTTTTCCACGGACTGGCTGTGGGAGTGGTAATGGTTTTGGGATGCTTCAAATGTATCGCGTTACATTTATTGTGCACTTGATTTCTATTATTATTACATCAGCTCCACCTCAGATCATCAGGCCTTAGATCTTAGAGGTTGAGGGGACCTCTGACAGAGAGGATTAGCATTATTACAGCAGATATGGAAAGAGAGGCTCTGCTCAGTTTTGACTTCCAAGCAGGGTAAGAAGAAGGACATGGAGTGTGGAGACTTAGAACCAAAAGATCTGGCCAGTCCTCACGTCACCTTGCCACACAGGACTAGCACAGCATCATCCTCTCTACCCAAGTTCCCCATTACTCACAGGGTAACTGAAACTTAACAGAAGGACTCCCTTCAGGGGAAGCCCTGTAAGTTGTTGGAAATAAGAATATGACAGGGCCACTGAGCAAACAAGATTGACACTGGCAGCTCTAGAAACAAAGGTAAGTAGCAAAACTGCCTTTTAAGGAGGTTCGATTATTACTGTGGGTATGTGGTTTAATTTCATGCGATCTACCCTATAGAATCTCTACTAAATTTGACATGGGTATCCAATGTTTTGGGAACACTTTGGCTTTTTTTAAAGGCATTTGGAAAGATACTAAAAGCAATGATGTTGTCAGTGTTGTCACACAGAAAAATCAACAATATTCTCCTTGGACAATCATATTAATTGATTGAGTTGCTGGAACCTGTCCTTGAAAGAAAGGAAATAGTAGACTTCATGTCGGGTATGAACATCTGTATATAATTTGGGGTTTTATTGGTTGGTATTTATTTGTAATTAGAGAGAAAATTAACTATTCTGGGTGAAAGGCTGAGATTTGATAAATACTAATTGTTAGAATCATTTTTAAAAATTGTCAGTCTTTTTAGTCAAACTGGTTTAAAAGTTATTAATCATTCAAATGTAGATAAAAAATAAATTGAGGGAGGAGGGGAGCAAGACTAGAAAAAACAAAATTTATCATTTGTAAAATACTATAAATTTTAGCATTTTTGCTCTTAGTCAAAACAGCAGTTATTTGATATTAACTTTTTTCTTAATATCAAAAGAAATAGATTTTAAAATGACAAAAGTTAATGGGATTACAAAAATTGGTTTTAGTCCTATTGGTGTGTTACTAGTAATTCAAGATAACTGACCTAATCCAAGATTGAAAAAAATAATTAAAAATTTCAAGCTGAGGCCAAAACTGTACTCTTAGCTTCTGCTGCTGCTGCTGCTAAGTCGCTTCAGTCGTGTCCGACTCTGTGCAACCCCATAGACGGCAGTCCACCAGACTCCCCATCCCTGGGATTCTCCAGGCAAGAACACTGGAGTGGGTTGCCATTTCCTTCTCCAATGCATGAAAGTGAAAAGTGAAAGTGAAGTCGCTGAGTCTTCTCCGACTCTTAGCGACCCCATGGACTGTGGCCCACCAGGCTCTTCCGTCCATGAGACTTTCCAGGCAAGAGTGCTGGAATGGGATGCCATTGTCTATACCCACATAATACTTATAAAAAAGATGAGAGCTTTTCAATATTTTTGATCCTTAAAGAAACTTGGAGCATTAACTTAAGAAAAGTGTCATCTGCCACATTTGACAAATTGAGAGTAAGAGGGAAGAACTCGGGTTCCTCTGAAAAGGAGGCAGCTCACGAGTAAAGCTGGGAAAGTGAGCACAGGCCTCCTGATCCATTTCCAGATGTGAATGATTGGATTTGCTTATCTAGAAGGCTCAAATTAATCACATTGTTTTTTCTTTTCACTACCATTATATTTCAATCCAAGAAGACAAACTTTGAGAGAGATGTTTTTCAAGAGATTTTTATATTCAGTGTAATCTGGTAAATGATACAATATCTACAAGAATCACTGACCATGTCAAGGCTGCTGATGGCTAACATGACAGGCAGCATCATTCAGGATCATTTCATGGTGGGGGTTTTTTTCCTTTAGTTTGAAATTGCGGTGATAAGATGGATAAGGTCATTTAAAGATGGTGACATGTGGTATCCGTTAACAAATTCTGGGTCGTATTTAAAACATGCTGAGAGCAGCACAGAGGCAGGGACAAAATGTTCTCAGCTTTTCAAGCCTAATATCTCTTTCACTGTATAGATTTCCATCAATTGGTTCTATTAGGTAAATTACATCTGACCTTTATATCCCAGTAAAGGTAAATGTAATTTAAGAGTTTATGAGCATGGGAGTAGGGGAAATAGAAACAGTCCAGTGTGCAAAGGAGAAATTGTGAAATAATGACACAGAAGTCTTCAAATAGATGACCCCTGTATGCACTTCCACTGCGGCAGCCCAAGAAAGTAAGTTTTGTTCTCTGTTGCTTTGCTTGTTTTCCCCTCTTTAAACTGAATCTCAGAGCTGGAACCTAATTCCTTTCTCTGGTCCAAGTTGTCCCTAGGGAGTCATCCCTCTTTCCAATCAGTATGGATCCACAAGAGTACAAAGGGCAGCAAAGGCTCAGTAGGACAGGTGTTCCCACACACTGCAACGTAGATGTCAGTACAAACTTCAGGAGAACGTTTCCTGTGCTTTTTCAAAGGCCTCAACCATATTCATAAGTTTCATCTGTTTGTTTCCATTTTTAAGAATTTACCTGAAAGAAATCAGAGATGTACACAGTGCTTGCTATAAAGATTTGTTATAATAATTGGAAACATAATATCCCATAACAGGAAGATGGTTAAATTATGATAAACCTTTACAATGGAATAAAATGCAGCCACTACAGTCAGGTTTTCCAGAAAGCTCCCACTTTTAAACAAGACATGTATCTAGATTGAGAGAGAAAGAGTACAAGATATTCTCTTGATAATTAAAAGGGCTAATGACAGGGTTATGGGTGATTTTCCATTCAAAACAAATATGTATTTCATGTAAAAGTAATATTCTTTTAATCATCTTTACAGAATATACAATGGAATGAATAATCAAGATAATTTTTAATGGAAGAAGCAGACGCTGAATAGTACATATAGCATAATTATATTTTCATAAAATTATACTGCTGCTGCTGCTAAGTCGCTTCAGTCATGTCCGACTCTCTGCGACCCCATAAACAGCAGCCCACCAGGCTCTACCATCCCTGGGATTCTTCAGGCAAGAACACTGGAGTGGGTTGCCATTTCCTTCTCCATTGCGTGAAAGTGAAACGTGAAAGTGAAGTAGCTCAGTCGCGGCTGACTCGTAGCGACCCCATGGACTGCAGCCTACCAGGTTCCTCCATCCATGGTATTTTCTAGGCAAGAGTACTGGAGTGGCTTGCCATTGCCTTCTCCGTCATAAAATTAGATCAGATCAGATCAGTCGCTCAGTCGTGTCCGACTCTTTGCGACCCCATGAATCGCAGCACGCCAGGCCTCCCTGTCCATCACCAACTCCCGGAGGTCACTCAGACTCACATCCATCGAGTCAGTGATGCCATCCAGCCATCTCATCCTCTGTCGTCCCCTTCTCCTCCTGCCCCCAATCCCTCCCAGCATCAGAGTCTTCTCCAATGAGTCAACTCTTCACATGAGGTGGCCAAAATACTGGAGTTTCAGCTTTAGCATCATTCCTTCCAAAGAAATCCCAGGGCCGATCTCCTTCAGAATGGACTGGTTGGATGTCCTCGCAGTCCAAGGGACTCTCAAGAGTCGTCTCTAACACCACAGTTCAAAAGCATCAATTCTTCGGTGCTCAGCCTTCTTCACAGTCCAGCTCTCACATCCATACATGACCACAGGAAAGACCATAGCCTTGACTAGGCAAACCTTTGTTGGCAAAGTAATGTCTCTGCTTTTGAATATGCTATCTAGGTTGGTCATAACTTTCCTTCCAAGGAGTAAGCGTCTTTTAATTTCATGGCTGCAGTCACCATCTGCAGTGATTTTGGATATACCTTAATATGAACAGATAATAAATATTTAAAAGAAACAAAATGTAAACAGTGTTAATATGTGCATACTGAAAAAAAATCAGAGTATAAAAATTTCTTTTATAAGCAATTGTATATTTTGTTCATTTGATACTCACTCCTCTGCTCTAAATAATGGTCTTATACCTCTTATGGCATCCACCTCCCAAGGATGACCTCCAATAAGTCTCACTTCCTTACTCATATTCTTATGAAGTACATATTCTAGAAAAAACAACGTATATGACCAATAGGATATTGCAGAAGTGACAGCATGTGACCTCTGGAGCTAGGTAACAATTGGCTTCTTGGATCACTCACTTCAGAGGAAGCAGCTGTCATGTCATGAGGGCATTAAAGCAGCCCTTTAGAGAGAAACTGAAGCCTCCAGGGAAGGTTGCCATATCAGGAGTGAATGTTATAGCCTCAAGCAAGACTGAGGGTGACTGCAACCTCAGGAGAAACTGAGCCAGAACTACTCGGCCAAGTCACTCCAAATTCCTGGTTCAGAGTTGTTTTATTGTTTAGTTGCTCTGTCACGTCCAACTCTTTTGCAACCCCAATGACTGTAGCCCTTAAATCTATTTCTCACCTCCACTGTATAATCATAAGGGATTTGATTTGGGTCATACCTGAATGGTCTAGTGGTTTCCCCTACTTTCTTCAATTTAAGTCTGAATTTGGCAATAAGGAGTTCATGGTTTGAGCCACAGTCAGCTCCTGGTCTTGTTTTTACTGATTGTATAGAGCTTCTCCATCTTTGGCTGCAAAGAATATAATCGATCTGATTTCGGTGTTGACCATCTGGTGATGTCCACGTATAGAGTCTTCTCTTGTGTTATTGGAAGAGGGTATTTGCTATGACCAGTGTATTTTCTTGGCAAAACTCTATTAGTCTTTGCCCTGCTTCATTCCGTGTTCCAAGGCCAAATTTGCCTGTTACTCCAGGTGTTTCTTGACTTCCTACTTTTGCATTCCAGTCCCCTATAATGAAAAGGACAAATTGCCAACATCCGCTGGATCATGGAAAAAGCAAGAGAGTTCCAGAAAAACATCTATTTCTGCTTTATTGACTATGCCAAAGCCTTTGACTGTGTTGCTGCTGCTGCTAATTCGCTTCAGTCGTGTCCGACTCTGTGCGACCCCACAGACAGAAGCCCACCAGGCTCTCCGTCCCTGGGATTCTCCAGGCAAGAACACTGGAGTGGGTTGCCATTTCCTTCTCCAATGCATGAAAGTGAAAAGTGAAAGTGAAGTCGCTCAGTCGTGTCCAACTCTCAGCGACCCCATGGACTGGAGCCCACCAGGATCCTCTGTCCATGGGATTTTCCAGGCAAAAGTACTGGGGTGGGGTGCCATTGCTGTGTAGATCACAATAAATTGTGGAAAATTCTGAAAGAGATGGGAATACCAGACCACCTGATCTGCCTCTTGAGAAATTTGTATGCTGATCAGGAAGCAACAGTTAGAACTGGACATGGACCAACAGACTGGTTCCAAATAGGAAAAGGAGTACGTCAAGGCTGCATATTGTCACCATGTTTATTTAACTTATATGCAGAGTACATCATGAGAAACGCTGGCCTGGAAGAAACACAAGTTGGAATCAAGATTGCTGGGAGAAATATCAATAACCTCAGATATGCAGATGACACCACCCTTATGGCAAAAAGTGAAGAGGAACTCAAAAGCCTCTTGATGAAAGTGAAAGTGGAGAGTGAAAAGGTTGGCTTAAAGCTCAACATTCAGAAAACGAAGATCATGGCATCTGGTTCCATCACTACATGGGAAATAGATGGGGAAACAGTAGAAACAGTATCAGACTTTATTTTTCTGGGCTCCAAGATCACTGCAGATGGTGACTGCAGCCATGAAATTAAAAGACGCTTACTCCTTGGAAGGAAAGTTATGACCAACCTAGATAGCATATTCAAAAGCAGAGACATTACTTTACCAACAAAGGTTCGCCTAGTCAAGGCTATGGTCTTTCCTGTGGTCATGTATGGATGTGAGAGCTGGACTGTGAAGAAGGCTGAGCGCCGAAGAATTGATGCTTTTGAACTGTGGTGTTGGAGAAGACTCTTGAGAGTCCCTTGGACTGCAAGAAGATCCAACCAGTCCATTCTGAAGGAGATCAGCCCTGGGATTTCTTTGGAAGGAATGATGCTAAAGCTGAAACTCCAGTATTTTGGCCACCTCATGCGAAGAGTTGACTCATTGGAGAAGACTCTGATGCTGGGAGGGATTGGGGGCAGGAGGAGAAGGGGACGACAGAGGATGAGATGGCTGGATGGCATCACTGACTTGATGGGTGTGAGTCTGGGTGACCTCCGGGAGCTGGTGATGGACAGGGAGGCCTGGCGTGCTGCAGTTCATGGGGTCGCAAAGAGTCGGACACAACTGAGCGACTGTTCTGATCTGATCTGATCTTCCTTTGCAACTTTTCCCCATATCAGTATTTTCCTCACATATATCCTCCTCATTTTTTCAATATGCTCTTTTAGTTTTGTACAGCATTTGAGGGCATTCATTCCATTTATCCTAATGTCATTATGGCATCCACTACATGCTCTGTTTATAAAATTAGGACTTACTGCTTTCAATTCTACCCAGCTAGCATTCTGTCATTTCTTTTCCTTGTACTCTTTGATTAATTCCATAATTTATTTTATTTCGTATCTTATTATTTGTTTTTTTCCCCATTTCTCTAGAGCATACTATCAAGTATATTTTTCCAGATTGGCCATGTAAGAAGAAATTTTCCGTTGCCTTGCCTGAAATGTCTTCATTTATACCTCATAGTAAATCAAAATACTGTTAGAGATATAGTTCTAGATTTTAAAAAAACATTTCTCTTAGAATTTTAAAGATATTGTCTTTCAGACTCATTAAAGTTAAATTTGACACCAATCTGCATGATATCAAATTTCACAGGACTCTTGTCCTCTCTGGAAGCTTTTAGAGTCTTATCATTATCTTTGCTTCACTAAAATTTATGGAGCGATGTCTAGATCATTTGGCCACACTTGAATTCATTTAAAATGATGACTCTTCTCTTTTCTCCACTGCAGTAAATTTTCTTCTGTCATTTGATAATTCTCTCCTGACTCTTCCCCATAGCAACTGTTAGACCCGGACATGGAACAACAGACTGGTTCCAAATTGGGAAAGGAGCATTCAAGGCTGTATGTTGTCACCCAGCTTACTTAACTTATATGCAGAGTACATCATGGGAAATGCCAGGCTGGATGAATCACAAGCTGGAATCAAGATTGCTGGAAGAAATATCAACAACCTGATAATGCAGTTGATAGCACTGCAGTGGCAGAAATTGAAGAGGAACTAAAGAGCCTCTTGATAAGGGTGAAAGACAAGAATGAAAAAGCTGGCTTACAACTCAACATTTAAAAAACTAAGATCATTGCATTTGGCCCCATCACTTCATGGCCAAATAGAAGGGGGAAAAGTGAAAGCAGCAACAGATTTTATTTTCTTGGGTCCCAAATCACTGTGGACAATGACTGCAGCCATGAAATTAAAAGATGCTTTCTCCTTGGAGGAAAAGCTATGACAAACCTAGACAGCATATTAAAAAGCAGAGGCTTCACTCTACCAGCAAAGATCTGTAGAGTCAAAGCTATGGTTTTTCTAGTAGTCACATATGGGAGAGTGGGACCATAAAGAAGGCTGAACACTGAAGAAGTGATGCTTTCAAATTGTGGTGCTGGAAAGACTCTTGAGAGTCCCTTGGACTACAAAGAGATCAAACCAGTCAATCATAAAGGAAATCAACCCTGAATGTTCATTGGAAGAACTGAAGCTGAAGCTTTAATCCTTTGGCCACCTAATGCAAACAGCCAACTCATTGGAAAAGACCCTGATGCTGGGAAAGATTGAGGATAGGAGAAGGGTGCAACAGACAATGAAATGGTTGGATGGCATCACCAACTTAATGGACGTGAGTTTGAGCAAACTCCAGGAGATAGTGAAGGACAGGGAAGCCTGTTGTGCGGCAGTTCACGGGGTCGCAAAGAGTCAGACTCATCTTAGCAACTAAACAACAACAGTGTGAATATAAACTGAAAAAGAAGATCAGAATTGTAATTTAGTCACTCAGTCATGTCAAAAGTAGGAGATTCTTTTTTAATGTATCTTTACACTCCATGTCCGTGAAGTGTGAACCCAAAGGTAACCTATGGACCCTGAGTGGTAATGACCTATCAATGTAGGTTTATCATTCATAACAAATGGACTGATCTGGTGGGGGAATTTGATAATAGGGGAGATTATACATGTGTGAGGGTTTGGGAAATTGCTCTACTTTCCTTTCAATTTTGTGAACCCTAAACTGCTTTAAAAAGTAAAATCCTGATAAAATAAAACAATTAATTAAAGGCATGAAGAAATTTTGACTCACTCAATCCTCTGAATATGGTAAAATTCAATTTGTGGGGAAAGGTCCTTTTTAAGACTATAGATTTGAAGAAGCTCTGCAAGTTTGCTTTCCTCAAGTTGAAAACTCCTGTTTTCCACTACAGGAATCTGATATACAACAGGCCAAGTTCACAGCAAGGATGCAGTGTCTCTCTTGATTTTGGAATGCACATCTTTTGACAGGATTCACAAGCCTACTTGCCTGTTTTCCCAAAAAGACTGTGAGATCCTCTCAGATAGGAACCAAATCTCAGGCTTCACATAGTCCCCAGCAGCTAACTGGGGATATAATAAATGTTGTCTGGATAATGTATATCATTTTTGGACTCCTCATAAGAGCGGTAACAGCTAGCAGTTATTGAGCACCTATCATTCTAGATAGCTGGCATCATTATCTGTAAGCCTCTTAGTAACCAGAAAAGTTAGGCCCTGTTCCACTTTTACAGATGAGAAAACTGAGGCTCAGAGGATTTAAGTAATTTGTCTGCTGCTGCTGCTGCTAAGTCACTTCAATCATGTCCAACTCTGTGCAACCCCATAGATGGCAGCCCACCAGGCTCCCCATCCCTGGGATTCTCCAGGCAAGAACACTGGAGTGGGTTGCCATTTCCTTCTCCAATGCATGAAAGTGAAAAGTGAAAGTGAAGTCACTCAGTCGTGTCCGACTCTTAGCGACCCCATGGACTGCAGCCCACCAGGCTCCTCCGGCCATGGGATTTTCCAGGCCAGAGTACTGGAGTGGGGTGCCATTGTCTTCTCCAAGTAATTTATCTAAATGTACACAACTAGTGAACATGGCATGTGTGACCCCAAACCACACTTTTGATTACACCTTCTGCATTCCTTGAAGACAAGCAGATGACACATCTCGGGAGAAATAAGGAAGAGAGGCCATCATCTCTACTTACTGTTTCAGCAAGTCTGAAAGGCCTCACTTAGAACATCCTAGCATATAGGAGAGTGGGACTCTGTCACCTGCCACCACTGTTCTCCCTTTGCACACTTAGATGCAGTGGTCACTGCCCTTTCATCTGTATTCCAGCCACATTTAGAAAAAGGTGAAACTGAAGTAGAATGGGGTTAGCGGCTTCATGCATTAGGACTCACAGTCTCTTATTATTAGAATATATGAAAGAGCCTTTTTTTTTTTTTCCTGTTTTCCTTTTGGAGGAAACAACAACAACATTTTTTAAATGGCAAGCAAACCACACCTGAGATTAATGAAAAGAATGCATAAAGGAAATATTTTGCCATTTTGCAGGCCCTCATGCTGCTTGTATTTATAATCTTACCAAGAGAGTGTGTCCTGTACAACATGCCAGAATGAGGGATGTTGAATGTTCAGTGATTTGGCTGCTCCTCGCCGTGCATTGAGTTTGACTAGGGCAGGTCTAACAGAGTGCTGTTCCCCTACTTTGTTCAGGCTCCGATGTGTTATCTCTCAGCTAGCAGAACGATCTTGTGCTTTATTTGCCATGGGGAGCAGAAAGGGCCGAAGTTACATAAGGCTATTAAATCACAACCTGCCTAGACGTCTTCTGAAGGCTGTTAGCCTAGTTCATTCTGGGCAAATACAATTAAGGTCTTGGCTATTATTTACAGCAAATACCGGTGAAAATAACCTCAGGTTCCTGGGATTATTAACGCTGATGTTGAGGGGGAGGGTGAGGATCAATGTGGACCGTGTTCAGCGTTGCAGCTTGCACTGATTAAAAGCTGACTTGTCATATTCTATATCATTGTACTGTAGTTATAGTAAATGTTCCTTGTAATGCATTTTCAAGTACAAAAATTGCTCCAAAAAAGAGCATTTAGAAAACTAATTCTATTGAAACCAATGAAGTGTTGACACATTGCCTGATGCAGATTTGTTTAAAGAGGCTTGTTTTAAGTTATGAAAGTACATTCCTGGAGGCAAAATCAGTGACTCCTCAGTCTAGTGACTGAGAGAACAGTGAAGCAGTATGTTCAGCCAGCATCCCCTCATTAATCCTTTCCCGTAATTCTACCCTCGTCACCTTCTCCCTTGCCTGACTGTCTAGAATTTCAAACCTGCTGCCAGCCCAGGATCTCACTCAGAAACCATTCATTACTCAGGCAAGGCATTTATAATGTTTGCTGATGTGTCGATGAATAGAACACAGTGTAAATCTGGACTGAAGTGGGCTCCTTTTTGTCATCTAAATTGCTCCTATTCCGTGTGTTCCATAAGCCTTCGAAATCACTGGGGTTTTTGACACCCTCTTTCTTCTGAGAGTAGCATTTCACAGTGCCCAACCCTGGGAAGGGAAAAACAATGGAGACTGTTTGCAGCTGAAAAGAGAGATATATCATTAAGTTAAAAGCTTACTATTTACCTCAAAGTAGGCCACTAGCTCACATAGAAAACCTTCTATGCCTTGACCCGTAGACCCTGTTAAAATCAAAGCAGGCATCTCTTGCATTCTAAACAGGCCCACAGTATAACCAAATTAAGCAGTTTGGTGATGAGAGAATACTGGTAAATGGAGAAATCAGCCAGACAAGCTGGTCTGATTTTCACATGATAAGCTGTATTGGGGGAAAAGCATGCCCACTGTTACGTGGTTAGTCCACGTTTCAAAGTTGCTTTACCCCAGGAAGGTATTTAGGGATCTCTACAAAATAACAAGTGGAAACCAGGGTTCTGGTAGGATGGGTGGATATAGGCATGCTTTCTTTCATTCACTTGGATGATGAGTTCTCATCTATCTCAAAATCTGACTAAGTAACTCTTTTTCTAATTCTGTGCCTGGTACAACCAGTACATTCACCAAACCTTAGATTTTTTTTTTTTTTTTTGAGGTGAAATTACATAACATAAAATAAATCATTCAGTGGCATTTAATACATTCACAGTGTATACAGCCATCACCCGTATACAGTACCAAAATATTTCATCACCCTAAAAGAAAATCTCATACCCATGAAACACTTATTCCTCATTTCTCCCACTCCCTAACCCCTGGTAACTATGGATTTATATATTCTGGTTGTTTCTTTGAAATGGAATCATATGACTTTTTGTGTGTAACTCTTTTCATTTTGCATAATGGTGTTGAGTTTCATCCACCTTGTAATGTTTCTTTTGATGGCTGAATAATGTTTCATAATATGGATATACCACAATTTGTTTATCCACTCATCTGTTAATGGACATTTGTGCTGTTTCTACCCCGAGACTGTTGTGAATAGTACTGCTATACATATGTGTGTGCTTACATTTGTTTGAAAATACAGTTCCTTGAGGTATATACTGAAGAGTGGAATTGCTTGGTCATAGGGTAGTTCTATGTTTAACATCTTGAAGAACCTCCAAACTGTTTTTTCATAGCACTAATTCATTTGACATTCCTTTCAGCAATGTATGTAGGTTCCAATTTTCCCATATCCTTGCCAACACACACTTTTTATTTTTCTGTTACCTATCCTAGTGGGTGTGAAGTGGTACCTCACCAGGATTTTGGTTTGCATTGCCCTGGTGACTAATACTGTTGAACATCTTTTCATATACCATTTGCATTTCTTATTTGGAAAAATAATTATTTGAATCTTCTGTCCATTTTTTAAGTGGGTTGTTTGCCTTTTTGTTGTTGAGTTATACATCATCAGGTTTTAGATTTTTAAGTGGTGTAGATGACTATATCTACCTGCCCTGAGGAATAAAAGGAAAAATTAATCGGAACCTGTAGTTACTGTGAATATCGAGTTTTCAGTTATAGAAGCTACTCTAATAAAAATGGTAGACTGAAAAACACATGCATTGAAGACAGAAATACTCCACCACTTCCTGCCTATGTTACCTTCAATAATGGCTTACCTTCTCTGAAACTTGCTTTCCTCGTCTGTAAAATGGAACTAAAAATGTCCACTTCATATGGCTGTGATGAAAATTAAAAAATAAATATAAAATGTGTGGCCTCAATGAGCCATTCTATAAAATTTTTGTTCCTTTCCGTATAATTAATATGACCACATGGAAACATCATGAAAATTGAAAACCAAAAGCACATTTTGAATCTCTAAGAAATTTGCTTCTTAAAAGGATTTTATGATGACTCCAATCCTGCATGAAAGTATTTCTTTGTAACTAACCTGGTTTTTGTTATGTAAATCCTTATTTTCATATAGAGTACACTTCAAGATTTTTTTTTCAACAACATAAGTCAATATGGAACTCAGAACTTGTTTCTATTGGAATATTTGTAAGTAGTGTGTAGTGTTCCAATCTGGCCCACAACTGACCTATAGAACTACTCCAGGGTGCTATCATCCTCCACCCTGGATCCTGGCAGCAGGATCTGTGACCAGCTCATCTGTGACCAGGAGGAAAATGAGAGCACAGAGCTGGTCCTGGGAAGAATTTGGAAATGGAGCATGATTTTGGCCTTTCCCACATTTTTTCTGTAGCCCTATCTACCATCCAAGGCCCTTCTCCTCATGCCTTCATGTCCACCATGCTCTGTAGCTGTATTAAGCACTCATCCTCCCCTTTCTGTTCTCCCCTCCAAGCCAAACCTCCACTCGTTCAAAGTTCTCTATTCTCTGAAGATACTAAATCTTCCAATCAAAGCTGTCAATTCTTTGGTACCCTCAGACAAGTCCATTTCAAAGAGTCCTTTGAATGTCAAAGATGTATCTTCATTGTAGAAATATGAGATTTGACAGTCCCCGCAAATGACCAATTTATGAAGTATCAGTGGTGAATTCTTTAGTATTAAAGGACTCCATAAGCAGGCCAATTTTCTCCCAATATCTCTTGACTCTGGGTCCTTAAACCATAACATCTTGTCCAAGTTCTTCACTTTCTTCCCCTTTCAGCCCAAATTCTCTAAGAAGCCCATGGTTTTTTTGCAAAGATTCCCACAACAAGCCCTAGTGTGGGTGATGGGAAATTATGGTGAAACAGGTCCAATGGAGCCATTAAATTGAAAAGATTTTGTACGTTTCAGGTGGAAATAAGTTTAGGAGAACTGTTGTGTTTGGATGACCTGAGATTCACAACCAGACTTCCTCTTACAAAGAAATTTGAGGATGTTATTTGTGGTTTACACTCCTTTGCCCATTTTTTGTCATTTTTAAAATCTCTCTTTTTGTATCCACCTCCTTTCTGAAATCCCAGATGTGCATTTTAATGTGCTGTGTTACAAATACAGAAACTGAGGCCTAAACACCCTAAGGAACTTGTGCAAAGTGATAGAGCTAGTAAGTGGCAAGGCCAGGATTCCAAAACTGATGTGTCTCCTTCCAGAACTGGAGCCCTTAACCACTATACATCCTACCCGACCCAGTCAGCTCTCCCAGAACCTGAGATCTGATGCAGGGCTTTGAGACCACTGAGTCCAGCTAATCCATTTCTCAAGTGCCAAATTATTGTGAGCTCTCAGTATTTATGTACCTCTCCATATTAGTCAGGGCTCTCCAGAGAAACAGAACAAACAGGATGTATATATAGAGAGACAGAGATTTATTTCAAGGAACTGGCTTTTATGATTGTGAGAGCTTGGTAAGTCCAAAATCTGGTGGAGTAGGCCCACAGGCTGGAGACTCAGGGAAGAGTTACAGTTTGAATTGAAAGGCTGAGTGCTGGCAGAATTCCTTGTTATTCAGGGAGGTCAGTCTTTTTTCTATTAAGATCTTCAACTCACTGAAGGAAGCCTACATTTGGAGGGCTTTCTGCTTTACTCAGTTCTATTGATTTAAATTTAAGCACACGTAAAAGACACTCTCAAAGAAACACCCAGATTAAAGTTTGACCAAATATCTGGGCACTGTGGCTGAGTCAAGTTGATACATAAAATCACACTTCCTTCTCTACCATCATCCACACATTCAAAGTCACCCAAGCTTTGATTTCCCTCAAGCGAATGAAGTGTTCTTTGACTAACATCACATGTGCGCAAACTATGTTCCACTCACCTCTTTATTCACCCAACAGCTACTGATGGAACAGCAGCTCTTGGGTGACTTTCTGGTGGACGGTTGTATTTTACTCATGAACTAACCCATCTAAGCTGTGTTACAGTATCCCATCACTTGTGTGTGTGCATACAGTGGTCTAACCAATAAAACCCTCTCAGATTTCCTGTGAGGCAGAGGCAAATGCTCTGGTTAATTGCTGTGGTCAAGTCTCAGTTTGAGAGAGACATGTTTTCTTGGCCCAGAGTTTAGGATTTCATGCTGATCTGATTGACATAGCTCACATCAGTGTGACCCACCGCAGCAGTGGTTATCCTTTGATCTGGAGTCTAGTTTGTAATGTGACCCATTCAGATGGCTTTCCTGTAATAGTCAAGCAAGACAAAACCAAATCATCCCATTTATCTTAATGGGCCTTTTTTTTTTCCTTCTTTGTTTCTTTCTTTCTGTTTTTTAATTTTTTTTTTTTTGGTTGTGAGGCCTTACCGATCTTTTGTTGAAAAGAGAAAGGACTTTGTGTATCTATCTGATGGGCTTTGAAATACCATCTGGTGTTTAATGTCATTGTCCTCTGTTCTCCCCGTGGTATGCTGAATCATATCTTAAAAGTTCAACAGCCTTTCAATGGGTCACCATTCAATATACGGTGTCATTATCAAAGATTTGGATTTACAGAATGCTATCTGGAAACAAAGCTCCCTTAAAAGACTGCTATTCCTAAAGTCACCTCTGCTTCCTGAGGTGGGCCTTCTAGTAGGAAATCTGTTTGTCTGACATTTGTGACTGCCCCTTGGGTATCCAGCAGAACTTGTAAGCCTGCAGGTTGCTGGGTGAGTTACAGAATTTTATGTGACAAAAGAAATACACACAACAGTATTTTTGCACTAATGTACATGCCTGGGCATGCAGCACTTTTCTTTTATAAACACCCTTACATTAGCAATGACTATGTGACAGATAAACTTCATTTTAGTCATTAAATAGATGCTAAAAAAGTTGACTATTCACAGATACTCTCTAAGTATTAAGTATAAAAACCCATCTGTGAAATAAATTCCATAAGGCATTGTTTTAGGGGGAAAAAAGTATAAGAGAATACACATTCTAGGATGCATCTATTTGACAGGTATGGATATTGTGTAAGAGGAACACACAACTGTATTTAGCACCATTTCCAAAGCTTACGCAGCATCATTAAATACCTGGATGTGGTTTGTGCTTACTGCTTTTAGAATAACAACATGGCTTTCTTTCTACACTTAATAATGATCAGGATTACTTATATGAAACACAGGGGCATAGTGCTTTTCGCAATAGTCATAAACAACATCTCCTAAAATGCATTTTTGCTTTTATACCTCAGTGAACAGCTCTGTTTGAGTAAATGATCCTTCCTTGAATTGTGTATACAGAGAGAAGATCAGCATTGGATTGTTGTTTTAATAAACTGGAAGGCTGCCAACATTCTCTGGGAAGAGGACAAAGACATTAATGCTAGCATGCAATCTAGCCCATGTTTGGATTTAAGACGGAATTTAATCTTCTTGCCTCCCTTCCCTTTTCCCCCGCCCCCTTTCCAGTCCTTTCTTCCCTTGATACACAGTCTCTTTTCATGGAGTTAACTCAAGCTATCTTAAACAGCATGAACTAATAAAGGATGGCATTTTTTTAAAAAAAGGAGGCATTCACAAATGTTGGAATGTAGAACATTTAAAGTTCTTTCTCTGTACTTAGTTTAAGAGAGTGGTGATTAACGACTTTATGTTATCTATCAAAATGCTTCCATCATGCTGGGGTTGTGATGCAGGATTTATGGTAATGAAAAACCTGCAATCCCTCCCCTGTATCTAAATCTATCAGCCCCACATTCAGACAAAAAAAAAAAACACTAAATGATATGTTTGTAGCTATCTGAAAGCAAGATCATTTTTAAGAGATTATGTACTGCCAAAAGGGAACATTCTTAAAATATAGGAAACAATTTCCTTCCAACCTATTGCTCTAGTAAGCATCATACTACAAATATCAATCTCCTACTGAAAAAAGGAAAATACTGAGCAAATGATGATCACATGATTAGGCTAGCAATGCTCGGTGAATTTCCTGTAATTTTCTTGGAACTCTTTTGTAATAACATTTGCAAAGGGTCACACAGATTTTCACTGGAAGAATGTGAAATTGTTCTTTGTGTTACGTGTCTCAGAAAGAGAAAATCCACCAGGACCTTGAATAAAAGGCACTTGGTTCCATCTGTTAGATTAGAGTATTCCAAGCAGCACTATAAAAAAGCTTCATTGATGCTCAGCAACTGGAGGAAAACATCCCCCCTCTCCATTAGGTAGATATTTCTACTTCTGCAAGAACTTGTAGGAAGGATGAAAATGCATTTTTACAAACCACCTGAATCTTGCTTTCCAGTGCTCTCTCAAAATGTTGCCCAAATATAGACATAACATGCCCTGTTAGATTTGTAAGATCATACCAAAAAACAGAGCTGTTATTACCTGAGTTTAAGAATGAATGTATTAGAGAAGATGCTGGGTCAGCCTCCCAGGACAGAGTCTCTCAACATGTGGAAGGGTGTGGATGAGAAATGAGGTGTGCTAAAGGAAATCTGTTTCTACAAGTAGTAAAAATACTGAAATTTGCAACTAATTTATTTTTTTAAATACTGACCAAATCATGTGTATATTCATAAAAGTCTCAGTCTCTGTTACTTAAACTTCAAAATGCTTTAATGAATGGGAGAAAAGGGGAAAAGTTACCCCAAGAAGAAGCAGAAATTTTTATGTAACACTTCTGTGCATCATCACGTGTTGTGTATGCCCTAGAGGGGGAGGTGGGGGGGGGGGGGAAGCACTATTCTTTGCATCACAGGTACCCCTCCAAATCCTTACTCTAAATAGTCATTTTACTCGGGGTCATCTACATGTCAGGCTTTTGGGTGCCTACATTTTAAGATGATCCATTTCTGTGTGCTTTGGCAAGCAGACAAAGAGCACTGTAGTGGAATATTTTTCTTCAGGCAGAATTTCTACCTCCAGAGTGTAGACACAAGCTCAATGTGTTCCAGAAACAGCACAGACTTGTATGCCTTTGCCATTTCCTGCTGCTTTCGCTACTTCTGCCTCAGAGAGATGCAAAGGATTAAGAAACACAGCTAAAGAGAAAGGAATCCCAGAGGCCACAAGGCAAGTGGTAACAAGTGAGCGTGTGTGTTCTGTCATACAGAGCTGAGTTTGAAGGGGGTGGGGGAGTCTTGTTCAAATCACAAAAACTGCCTGTGCAGCAAATAGATTCTCCTCCCCCTCCTCCCACTACTAACACTGCAGAAAATGCCATCTATCAAAATGCTCTTAAAAGCAGTCCCTGATGATGTTGGAATAAAAAGGCTGTTACGGCAACTGTGAGGTAGGAGGAGCCTCTTTTCCCCCAGCTGTCTGTCTGATTGGATATCAGGGACCCTTTAGATTTGTAAGATCACACCAAAACCCCAACACCCAGCTGACATGTTCTCTTTCTGCCCTCTTCCCCCCGCCCACCTCCAGATGACCTCAAGCTTGGCTCTTGGGGTCAAAGTCATAGGAAGGCAAATGTCATTTCCCATTGATTGTCTGTTCTTTGTCTTTATTTTTCTTTTGGCCTCAGTGTTCTGGCTTCATTGGTCTTACTCGGGCCCAGACCAACAATACTTGTAGATGGTCTATGTTTGGCAAAGAAATGATGAAGCATTTTCAAGCTTTAAACCACTTTTCTAGTTCACACTGAGGTTAATTTTAGTTTTGAAAAAATAGTGCAATGTCAACATATCGGCACCAGTATATTTGCTTCACTGTCTTCCAGTATTAAAATGGTGTTAATAGTTTAGTTGGTTGAGTTGGTTTTTTGCCAGGTTGGTAAGAAAATCATGAAAATATCACTGTCTTTCCAAGGGACAGACCATTACCAGAGATAAGGAGGAAAAAATTATATTTGTTATATAACAATAACAAGGTAGAAAAGCTCCTAAGAAAACATCTTTAATTGCTTAAATTTTGTAAGACAAAGAGAATGAAGGAAGCAGACATGCATCTCAAGCAAAAACTCCATCAAATTTTTGTTTCTCAAACAGGGTTACAATGAATAGAAACTAGTCAAGCCACAAAAATAACTAGAAGAAAAAGGGTTTTATGTACTTAAGTATCAGTGTTTGCAGGTTTTCTCACTGTTCTTCTCCACCACTACATACATTAAGAACTTTTAAAGGACAGGCAACAGGGAAGAAAATGTGTTGTGGGATCAGTAATGCTATCCCACCATTTTGGAGCCTGGGTCAAAGGGAAAAATCAATAATAATAATTGTGTTTTGTTTTAAATTTTGATATTTCTTTCATTGTGAATTTTTGCATTATTTTGACTTTTTTAAACATTTTAAACATTGACTTTTTAAACATCTTGATTACTCACCTGCCGCATTCACCTTAACCTTATCCTGGCCCTGCCGTCAGAGAAAAACAAAACAGGAAATAGAATAAAAAATATAAGTCATTTTCTTAACTTTAGCAAGCTTAAATGAACATAGGAATTGAAGACTACTTTTAGTTTGTTTTTATTGAAGTGTAGTTGATTGACAATGTGTTAATTTCTACATGGAGTAAAGTGACTCAGTTACCACACACACACACACACACACACACACACACACACACATATTTATACATATTCTTTTTTATATTCTTTTCCCTTATGGTTTATCACAAGATGTTAAACATAGTTTTCTGTGGTATACAGTAGGACTTTGTTTGAAGACTAGTTTTTAATTATTGGTGTCACCAATACTCGATGCTTTCTAAAATACATACCAAATTTGTTGTTGGCATTCAGTCACTCAGTCATGTCCACCTCTTTGTGATCCCATGGACTCTAGCACTCCAGGTTTCCCTGTCCTTCACTATCTCCTGGAGTTTGTTCAAACTTATATCCATTGATTCAGTGATGCCATCCAACCATCTCATCCTCTGTTATCCCCTTCTCCTCCTGCCCCGAATCTTTCCCAGCATCAGGATCTTTACCAATGAGTCGGCTGTTTGCATCATGTGGCCAAAGTACTGGAGCCTCAGCTTCAGGATCAGTCCTTCCAATGAATATTTTGGGTTGATTTCCTTTAGGATTGACTGGTTTGATCTCCTCATAGTCCCAGGGACTCTCAAGAGTCTTCTCTAGGACCACAGTTCAAAAGCAAAATTCTTTGGCACTCAGCCTTCTTTATGATCCAGCTCTCACATCCAGCCAAGTTCTTAGGAGTCTAGAACATTTTATGTAAATTAGGTTATGAATTTGGAGATGTAATCTGGGTATTTTTCTTTGCCGACTCCTATTTATTGCCAGTAGCCCTGCACCAAATAAGTGTATGACAGTTATTGCCCCACAAGAAGGACGGGAGCCCCAGAACAAAGAAGTGAATTGAGTTAGCTAGGTAGATTTCATAAATATATGTGGGAGAAGTCTAAAAAGCTATAAGGTTCAATTGTAAGAGTCAAGTGACCAAGTGGGGGCAGATTTTTCTCAGTTCTAAAGCTTTGGGTTTTAATATCAAGAAATAAAACCTTAAATATTGTCATAATGTATATACATTAAATCACACAACAGGCAAAATGTATGATGACATAAGGACCTACTATTTTTGGCCTGAAATTAAATAAGCATTTAATCAGTAGATGGTAAAAGAATCATCTTAGGCAATGTGATACAAGTACAGATATCAGTAGGTACCTGAGAAGGTTCTTACCTACTGTAAAGTAAGACACCAGTGGGAGCCAGAAAAGACTGGACTGAATATGGATGAGATGCATGGATGAAATATAAGTCCCCAGGCATATAGAGAGCCCAGAGAAACTAAAGCAGAGATAGAACACAGGTTAGAAGAGACCTCGTGGTCAGAATCCCAGCTGTGTCACTTACTAGGTATGTGACTGGGCAACACGACTTCCCTGTGTCTCAGTTTTCACAAATATTAAGGAGAAACTGTAACACTTTATCCTTTACATGAATTAGCTTATATAAAGAGCTTAGACTATTACATGATTGATGTAAGTACAATTTTAAATTTGCTATATTATTGTTACTACTGAGAGAAATGCAGAAAAACAGTATGAGAATTCTCAATTAACTGAAATTTATAATATATGGAAACATATTTTAAGCTAGAAGTGACTGGTAAGTTTAAATTTTCCACCCTAAAAAATGGAGATTCCAAAGCTAAGATTAGTTTAATTACAGAGATAGAAAGAAACCTACATTTGTATACATAGCATTCATTGTAAGACAGCAAACCTTGGTTATCCCCTGTTTCAACACATCTTGGGAATTGAGCCACAGACTGCCTTTTTCCAGACTTCATTTTCAAAGTTTGCATCGTAGAAGGCCTTGAAAAATACAGTGTTTCCCTTCAAAGAAAAGAAGCCATGTTTGTTTATCATTCAGTAAAATAATAATAGTGTCTCTCCAGGGCAACATTCAGGCAGGCTCACTGCCCATTATAAAAGATTTTGGTTCCCTAAGCACTGGGTTCCCCTGCTGTAACAACCTACTCTAAGTACAGACATCACCTGTCCTTCATTGTGTTCCCTGTGGGAATTGGGGCAAAGGGAACTGAGGCAAATACTATACTCTGGCTACTGCTAATGCTGTGAATAATAGTTCTTTGTCTCTGACCCAAGAATCTCTTGTTTTCTGCCAACATCCATGACACTGGCAGGATAAATTATTAGCTTGCAAGTAGATAAAATCTCAGAATCACCACATCCTATTTAGTATCATCAATAATTTGATTTACCCCAATGTGATTTAATAGTATCATAAGAACACTGATATTTTTACTTTTGTAAGTTTTTCAGTGTTTTGTTCTCAAGTCACACAAATACATAAGCTTGTTTTATTCTTTGCCTACAACATTTTTTCTTTAAAAAAGAAAATTACTTGTTTATATTTATACAGTAATTAAAGGTTTATGCTAGTGACTAGAGATGTCCAAATGTGGAATATTCTAAATACATACACAGCCCCAAGAGTATATCATTACCAAAACGAAGAACACTGTAGAATAAAGATTTTCAAGGTATGCAAATTCCATTTCTCCATTTGTCACATTCAGAGAAGGACATGGAAAAAGAATCCATTAACATTTCAAACTCAAGTTCAAGATAATACCTTAAGAAAAGTAATAACAGCAAATAGTAAATTCAATGCAATTAGAAATCTGCTATTTTATAATCTCTGATTAAAACCAATCAATTGGGTCACATTTTTGAAGATTATTTAAGGAAAAAGAAAACAAATCAAATGATGGTTCTGTAATCATACAATGTTACCACTAAGACAAGCACACAGAATATGTATTCACACCAACACAAACATTGTACAAGGGAGTCAACGTTTTTTCTTTAGTTCTACCCAAGCCTAGTTATTCTGGAATAACATGTTTCTGCCATCTGCCCATTTGTGAATGACTTGTAGAAACTGACATCTAAAATAACTTGATGGAGGTAATTAAACCTAACCAGTCTTGGTTATTTTCTCAAATGTCATAATAAAAGAGTGAAATTATATACTAGACAGAGCTGTTTTCCAAAGTGGGAAACATAAAAATTTAGGGAGATGAATTATAATGTTATGAGAGCAGTATTTTTACTGAGTAAACCAATGACTGTAGAGTTGTTGGGACATTTCTCCTCATGCCCTGCTGTCGGGAGTTGCCACTCCTCTCTGCTTTATTCCTCCTCCGCTTTCCTTACTCATTCATTATCAAATACACTCATCTTGTTTAAACAACATGGTACTTAACCTCTGTTTGATGTTGGGAATATAAGGCTGCTGAAATTACAACCAGAAGGATGTGAGAGAGTGTGAGAGAAATAAAGAGGAAAACAGAAAGAAATTTCATGTTTAAGTCTCATGATAACCAAAAAATATCTTAAGTTCAATGTATGACGTCTATTTCTGAAAGGAAAAAGCCAAAAGGACAGTAGATATTTTAACATGGTAAAACTGGAGATGTGGATAGCTGTTTATAAGTTGACCATTTATTTCAGGCTTTTAGCATAGTTGTATATTAACAGAGTTCACTAACCATTTACCAATGCCAAATGTCCATCTAATCAAATCTCCTAAAATTATGGGAACTGAAAGAAAATCCAGTAAATGAATTTTAATTGCAATGCATTTTTTACTTAAATATGGGGTTTTCAGACTTCCCTATACCAAAATTTTGTCTTTTAAAATAGTTTAAGGTGATGCTTTTGAACTGTGGTGTTGGTGAAGACTCTTGAGAGTCCCTTGGACTGCAAGAAGATCCAACCAGTCCATTCTGAAGGAGATCAGCCCTGGGATTTCTTTGGAAGGAATGATGCTAAAGCTGAAACTCCAGTACTTTGGCCACCTCATGCGAAGAGTTGACTCATTGGAAAGACTCTGATGCTGGGAGGGATTGGGGGGAGGAGGAGAAGGGGACGACAGAGGATGAGATAGCTGGATGGCATCACCGACTTGATAGATGTGAGTCTGAGTGAACTCCGGGAATTGGTAATGGACAGGGAGACCTGGCATGCTGCGATTCATGGGGTCGCAAAGAGTCGGACATGACTGAGCAACTGAACTGAACTGAACTAAACTGAAAGGTGACTTAGATGGTACCCTTACTAATCATTGATCTTGATTGTATTAGTTGGTTTATTTATAGGTGCCCAGAAGAGATATGCATGGGCTATCTTTGGACTTGGGGATTATTAAAAGGATACATAAAGAATGTCACCTATTACAGTCTTTCTAAGCCACAGAGCTTCTAGAATTCCCAATCCTACGTGTGTATCCCATACACAATGGGCTTCATGGGGAAAAAAAAGAACAATTATTCGAAATATTTCCGTAAAGAACCTGCACTCAATTGACCCACCTTTTTCATTTATCTAGACTGGATATTTCCCAAATGAAAGCAGGGCCAATAATCTGCCATCCAATAAGGAGCATTTCTATTAGGCAGGAGTTTATGTTAAGCCACTTCACATTCCTCCCCAGTTTTCAGCCTATGTGTGAGACTGACTTTGAATTCCACTAACTAGTTTAATTGGTATTCTTTGGTTATACACAAAAGTAAGTTATGTCTAGTTGATGCCGTAAGAGGTCTTTGTTGTCTGGCATACCCCAGCCACAATGGCTGTGTAAGGCCTGGAATTAAGAGGGAGAATCCCAGGGACAGGGGAGCCTGGTGGGCTGTCGTCTAAAGGATCGCACAGAGTCGGACACGACTGAAGCGACTTAGCAGCAGCAGCAGCAGCTCAGGTACTAGAACTCAGGTTAACCAGGATTCTCTAGGTTTCTCTTCTCTGTGATTCTCTGTATGCCAAGTTTTACCTTGAGTGTGAAACTCTGACAACCAATATTTTGCATCTTTCTATCTCTGCCACCTAGAAGAAAGTACTTGATCTAGTTGTGAATAAAAAACAAATTTAAAAATTCTCAAGGCAATATTCCTGTCGATTGGTCTGAGCCATGTGATTGTTCCCATGGCCAGATAGTCTAGGAATAGAAGTACAAAGTCCAATGAGACCGCTATGGTTAGAGTGAAGGGAAACTTATAAATAGACGTTTCTCAACAAGAAGTGAATGCTAAGGAGACAAAGCAATCAGATCAGATCAGTCGCTCAGTAGTGTCCGACTCTTTGCGACCCCATGAATTGCAGCACGCCAGGCCTCCCTGTCCATCACCAACTCCCGGAGGTCACTCAGATTCACATCCACCGAGTCAGTGATGCCATCCAGCCATCTCATCCTCTGTCGTCCCCTTCTCCTCCTGCCCCCAATCCCTCCCAGCATCTCTGTTAATCTAACCTGAGGGAAAGGTTTGCTTTTACTTAAATTTCATATGGAATAAGCTATAGCATCTATGTAAGAAAGAATACCCTGGGCTATTTTACCTAACATGGCAGCTGTAGGTGAGGCAAATAACTGAGACTTTGTATTCAGGATACAGCCTGTACAGTATTTAGTCCAAATTCCCTTCATTCAATAGGTAGGAAGATAGAGCCTAGAAAAATAAAAGATAATCCACCCATATGAACATTGCAAGTAATAGTATCTTAGTCTGTTTGAGCTGCTGTAACAAAAATGCCATAGACTGTGTAGCAACAAACAATTTATTTAAGCAACAAACATTTATTTAATCACTATTAGGGAGGCTGAGAAATCCAAAATCAGGATGTTAGCAGATTTAAGGTCTGCTGAGGGCCTCCTCCTTGCAGAGTCCTCACATAGCAGAAGGGGCAAGGAAGCCCTCTGCAGTCTCTTTTATAAGGTCACTAATCCCATTCACAAGGGCTCCACCCTTACAACCCAATCACCTACCAAAGGCCCCATCTCCAAATACCATCACACACTGGAGACTAGGTCTCAACATAAAGAAATTTGAGGAGACACAGACATTCAGACTACAGCAAACAGTTAAGAATAAATCCAGTTGCTCCCAACATATATTGTAGGGTGAACTGACATCCCTCCTAACATACACTCACAAGATTTGGGGAGGCCTGATTTGGGAGGTGAAGTCTAACAATGTCATTTAAGAGCATTTTTACCTAATCAAGAGCATAGAGAGGACTAGGGCCTTTTCAGGCTGGTACCAATTCACAGTCAGAATTATAGCCTCATAACATTGTAATGGGTTTGGCAAAAACTTCTGAGAGGAAAGGCAGTCATAACCCTAAATGGAAACCCCTCATATTCCACCCCAACCTCCACCCACTACAGCTGTAGAGTCATCCCATTCTTTTCCTACTTTCTGGAGAGCAGAGCTACCAGCTCAAGGAGTCTGTCTGACTCCCTTCCTTTCAAACACTGAGCCACTTATATTTATATAGAGATTTAAATTTACGGTCCTGGATGGGCAGTAATCTGACCTAATTCATGACTATGTAACTGAAATCAGTTTGCTGTGCTTAGTTGCTCAGTTGCGTCAGATGCTACCACTCCATGGATTGTAGCCCATCAGGCTCCTCAGTTCATGGGGATTCTCCAGGCAAGAATATTAGAATGGTTTGCCATGCCCTCCTTCAGGGGATCTTCCCAACCCAGGGATTGAACCCAGGTCTCCCACATTGCAGGCAGATTCTTTACCAGAATGTAATCTTGCACTGGGGAGATGAAGGTTTTCTGCTCATATGTGAAAATGTAAGTTCCTGAGCTAAATTTCTTTCTGTTGTACACAGAAAAAGAAAATAACTTAGTCTTCTGGGTAATAGCTGGTGAAATTCAGGACTAGGCTCTCTGTGCCTCTTCTCCCTTTCTCCCCTAAGCCATAGGTATCTAATTTCCATTGTCTGGTCCTCATGCCAAACTCAGTCTCATCAGCCTCTGCTTGGTTGTAGGTTTCCCATCTGGACATGAAGTGTTCTCTACTGTTCTTATCCAACCACAATACCTCCTCTGGCCCACAGTCTTGTTCTCTCAGCATGTCTAGGCCCCATCCAGGAATTCACACCAGCACTTCTGCACTACTCTGGAGCCATAGGATTTGGATAGGGCTGTCTTTGGGCCTCCCTGCATTGGTCATTGATATGCTGTCATGCTAATACCAGCTGCTCCAGTGCCAGACCAATCTTGAGGCTTGTAAGAGATTAAGGCGTCCACAAACTACACTGTGCAAGCAAACACAATGTCTGCAGCTCCCAGATTCCCCCAAATTTACACACACACACTCTTAAGACTTTGACATCACTTCTCAGGATTCCCAAAAACCCAATTAAATAGTTTACAAATGTAACAGGTAATTTTAGATATTAACAACAGAACAAAGTAGGATGGTATATTTAACAAATGGTATGTGGAAATTCTCTGTGCTATCTTTATAACTTTTCTAAAAACCTAA
The DNA here is from genome assembly GCA_935064755.1 of Tragelaphus eurycerus. Taxonomy (NCBI): domain Eukaryota; kingdom Metazoa; phylum Chordata; class Mammalia; order Artiodactyla; family Bovidae; genus Tragelaphus; species Tragelaphus eurycerus. Next base: position 648,552 of record CAKXYN010000266.1, read on the forward strand.
AATTATTCCAAAATTTAAGGTTTATTTCAAAATTAATAAAAAGGGAGAAGTGAATGGAAGTATGGATGGAACAAGATTAACCATGGACTGATGGTCATCAAGGTGAGGCGATGAATATAGGGGGCTTACTATGCTACTCTGCCTACTTTTAAGTTTAAATTCTCCACAATAAAAAAAACTGGGTAATTTAAAAGTATATATTATAGGCCCTTCTATAGACTTTTCAAAGCCTACACAAACCTCTGAAGCCAGTAATTTGACACTTTATTCTTTCTGTGTAATTTCTACAACTAGGACACTGGTGTAAGAAGGAATAGAAATAAAAACTCTCCAGAAAGCAGGAATAGAAGGAACATACCTCAACATAATAAAAGCTATATATGGCAAATCCACAGCAAACATTATCCTCAATGGTGAAAAATTGAAAGCATTTCCTCTAAAGTCAGGAACAAGACAAGGATGCCCACTTTCACCATTACTATTCAACATAGTTTTGGAAGTTTTGGCCACAGCAATCAGAGCAGAAAAAGAAATAAAAGGAATCCAAATTAGAAAACAAGAAGTAAAATTCTCACTGTTTGCAGATGACATGATCCTCTACATCAGATCAGATCAGATCAGATCAGTCGCTCAGTCGTGTCCGACTCTTTGCGACCCCATGAACTGCAGCACGCCAGGCCTCCCTGTCCATCACCAGCTCCCGGAGGTCACTCAGACTCACACCCATCAAGTCAGTGATGCCATCCAGCCATCTCATCCTCTGTCATCCCCTTCTCCTCCTGCCCTCAATCCCTCCCAGCATCAGAGTCTTCTCCAATGAGTCAACTCTTTGCATGAGGTGGCCAAAATACTGGAGTTTCAGCTTTAGCATCATTCCTTCCAAAGAAATTCCAGGGCTGATCTCCTTCAGAATGGACTGGTTGGATCTTCTTGCAGTCCAAGGGACTCTCAAGAGTCTTCTCCAACACCACACTTCAAAAGCATCAATTCTTCGGTGCTCAGCCTTCTTCACAGTCCAGCTCTCACATCCATACATGACCACAGGAAAGACCATAGGCTTGACTAGGCGAACATTTGTTGGCAAAGTAATGTCTATGCTTTTGAATATGCTATCTAGGATGGTCATAACTTTCCTTCCAAGGAGTAAGCATCTTTTAATTTCATGGCTGCAGTCACCATCTGCAGTGATTTTGGAGCCCAGAAAAATAAATTCTGACACTGTTTCCATTGTTTCTCCATCTATTTCCCATGTAGTGATGGGACCAGATGCCATGATCTTCGTTTTCTGAATGTTGAGCTTTAAGCCAACCTTTTCACTCTCCACTTTCACTTTCATCAAGAGGCTTTTGAGTTCCTCTTCACTTTCTGCCATAAGAGTGGTGTCATCTGCATATCTGAGGTTATTGATATTTCTCCCAGCAATCTTGATTCCAACTTGTGTTTCTTCCAGTCCTCTACATAGAAAACCCTAAAGACTCAACCAGAAAATTACTAGAACTAATCAATGAAATATAGTAAAGTTGCAGGATATAAAATCAACACACAGAAATCCCTTGCATTCCTGTACACTAATAATGAGAAAATAGAGAAATTAAGGAAACAATTCCATTCACCATTGCAATGAAAAGAATAAAATACTTAGGAATATATCTACCTAAAGAAACTAAAGACCTATATATAGAAAACTATAAAACACTGGTGAAAGAAATCAAAGAGGACACTAATAGATGGAGAAATATACCATGTTCATGGATTGGCAGAATCAATATAGTGAAAATGAGTATACTACCCAAAGCAATTTATAGATTCAATGCAATCCCCATCAAGCTACCAACAGTATTCTTCACAGAGCTAGAACAAATAATTTCTCAATTTGTATGGAAATAAAAAAAACCTTGAATAGCCAAAGCTATCTTGAGAAAGAAGAATGGAACTGGAGGAATCAACCTGCCTGACTTCAGGCTCTACTACAAAGCCACAGTCATCAAGACAGTATGGTATTGGCACAAAGACAGAAATATAGATCAATGGAACAAAATAGAAAGCCCAGAGATAAATCCATGCACATATGGACACCGTATCTTTGACAAAGGAGGCAAGAATATACAATGGATTAAAGACAATCTCTTTAACACGTGGTGCTGGGAAAACTGGTCAAACACTTGTAAAAGAATGAAACTAGAACACTTTCTAACACCATACACAAAAATAAACTCAAAATGGATTAAAGATCTAAATGTAAGACCAGAAACCATAAAACTCCTAGAGGAAAACATAGGCAAAACACTCTCTGACATACATCACAGCAGGATCCTCTATGACCCACCTCCCAGAATATTGGAAATAAAAGCAAAAATAAACAAATGGGACCTAATTAAACTTAAAAGCTTCTGCACAACAAAGGAAACTATAAGCAAGGTGAAAAGACAGCCTTCAGAATGGGAGAAAATAATAGCAAATGTAGCAACAGACAAACAACTAATCTCAAAAATATACAAGCAACTCCTACAGCTCAATTCCAGAAAAATAAATGACCCAATCAAAAAATGAGCCAAAGAACTAAATAGACATTTCTCCAAAGAAGACATACAGATGGCTAACAAACACATGAAAAGATGCTCAACATCACTCATTATCAGAGAAATGCAAATCAAAACCACTATGAGGTACCATTTCACGCCAGTCAGAATGGCTGCAATCCAAAAGTCTACAAGCAATAAATGCTGAAGAGGGTGTGGAGAAAAGGGAACCCTCTTACACTGTTGGTGGGAATGCAAACTAGTACAGCCACTATGGAGAACAGTATGGAGATTCCTCAAAAAACTGGGAATAGAACTGCCTTATGATCCAGCAATCCCACTGCTGGGCATACACACTGAGAAAACCAGAATTGAAAGAGACACGTGTGCCCCAATGTTCATAGCAGCACTGTTTACAATAGCCAGGACTTGGAAGCAACCTAGATGTTCATCAGCAGATGAATGGTTAAGAAAGCAGTGGTACATATACACAATGGAGTATTACTCAGCCATTAAAAAGAATACATTTGAATCAGTTCTAATGAGGTGGATGAAACTGGAGCCTACTATACAGAGTGAAGTAAGCCAGAAAGAAAAACACAAATACAGTATACTAACGCATATATATGGAATTTATAAAGATGGTAACAATAGCCATGTATGCAAGACAGCAAAAGAGACACTGATGTATAGAACAGTCTTTTGGACTCTGGGAGAGGGAGAGGGTGGGATGATTTGGGAGAGTTGCATTGAAATATGTATAATATCATATTTGAAACGAGTTGCCAGTCCAGGTTCTATACCTGATACCGGATGCTTGGGGCTGGTGCACTGGGACGACCCAGAGGGATGGTATGGGGAGGGAGGAGGGAGGAGGGTTCAGGATGGGGAACACATGTATACCTGTGGCGGATTCATTTTGAAGTATGGCAAAACCAATACAACATTGTAAAGTTAAATACAAGAAAAAAAGAAAAAGAAAAATAGCAGAATTGAATATTATCCGACTGCATGGCTTGCTTAAGTTTTCTTGTTTTGTTATTATACCACTTCAAACTGCTTTTCTTTCCTTAGATTTTTAAACTCTTTTTGACTTTCGTTTTTACCACATTTTAGATCTGTTCTGGGTCGTGTGCCCATCTGTGCGTTACTCGGCATTAAGTTCCCACTGCAATGTAAAAAAACTTCCAAATAACAGTGGCTTAAACAAGATAAAAAGCTTATGTCTCTCACAAATAAAATTAGCCTGGAAATCAGCAGTCCAGGACTGTTACGGTGACTCCACAGAGATTTCAGTGGCTCCATTTCCTAACTGTCTTCCACTCCTCAGTTTCTGGAATGTTGCCCCTGTCGAGGCTTACAAGATGGCTTCTAGAGATCCAGCCATCACACTCACATTCCAGGCAGCAAGAAGGCAGGTCGAATCACTTGCCTTTAAAGGAAACGTCCCCAAAGTCCCACAGAATACTTTTGCTAGCCTTTCATTAACCAAAGCAGACTCATGCAGCCAATCTTACCTGCAAGGCCAAGTGTGGAAAATAGTCTTTTAATTGTACCCTGGCTGTCCTCTATAAAACCAGAGTTCTATGACTGAAGGAGGGGAGAAAATAATACTGGGTAAGCAATTAGCAACCCCTGCCACAGCTGGCTGTGGGAAAACCTGAACATGCAGCAGCAGAGCAGCCCAACCATGACTTATGCCCAAATTAATGACCCGGCCAGGGCAATCAGCAAAGATCGGAAAGTATCTATCATCCCACGTACGCTGTGGACTGGTAATGCTAATTGGTTCGACTGAAAGTTAAAACTAGAAAAGTGCCTGTAGACTCAGTCTTCACAGCAAGACACCGTCTGTCTACACAGAAGCCGATATATGTGTATTTGTGTCCGTATCACGTACGGCATGAGATATGCCTGCTGTGACTATAATGTCCTTTAAACCTAAAATGGAAGCATTACAGATTCCTCCTGGCAGCCCTCTTGACCCTCTGGGAGACCTTCTGGGCTGCTGGCCAGTCTCCAGAGAGATTCCTGTCTGTCTGCCTGCAAGGAGACACATTCTGGGCTCCCTGCCCATGTTCTAACCTGCTGCTCATGCGGGTAGAGAGTGCTGTCTATTCGGGTCAGTCCTGACTGATTACCCTGTTGCCTTGAAGTAAGTTCACTTGACTACTCCACACATTACCAACTGTGTACACCACACGTCCGCATGTCAGGTGCCCAGTAAAAGCAGACTGAGGATTAAGACTGAGCACTTCTTAGTCCAGGTGGTGAGACCTTAGACAGTTCACTGAGTCTCTAAGTCTTGGTGTTTTCACATGTCAAGCAAGGGTATTACTGCCCCCACTCCTTTCCCTGCAAAGTGATTATGAAGGTCGGCTACAGGAAGACAGTGTATGTCAAACTTTTTCACTCCCCAAATGGTTATTGTTATTATTGTTGATCTCATGAAAATGCACACCATTTAAAAAAGAGAAGAATAAGATAGTGATAGTGTGGTTCAGGCCATTTGTATGTGGCTAAGTGTTCTTGCCTGGAGAATCCCAGGGATGGCAGAGCCTGGTGGGCTGCCGTCTATGGGGTCGCACAGAGTCAGACATGACTGAAGCGACTTAGCAGCAGCAGCAAGATAAAGAAATACAGTAGCTAGTGCCAAATATGAAAGGCAAAACAAAACAAAACAAAAAAGAGTCTGTGAAATTGTATCAGTCCCAGAAAGAAAACTTGTTAAAAGGAGTAAACCTTTACTAACCTCCATTTCCATTTATTATTAGCTATTCCTTCCACAGAACATCAGTACAAAAAGGGAATCTGTCATCAGAGATCCTGTTCTCCCACCACCACCCCTGGAAAGTAGAATAAATTCTAATCCTTTTAACTAAATCAGCTTTAAAATACAGCTAGGCTCCTATCCCAATAGCTAAGACCCAAAACACCCACCTAGAATTTCCCTGCTCAATACAATCCACTAGGACTAAGTTCTATTCATAAATGTAAGCCTTGGCACACAGTATGTAATTAGTTCATGGGGTTCTCAAGGCAAGAATACTGAAGTGGTTTGCCATTCCCTCTCCAGTGGACCACATTCTGTCAGATCTCTCCACCATGACCCGCCCATCCTGGGTTGCCCCACGGGCATGGCTGTGGTTAGACAAGTTAGACAAGGCTGTGGTCCTAGTGTGATGAGATCGACTAGTTTTCTGTGAGTATGGTTTCAGTTTGTTTGCCCTCTGATGCCCTCTTGCAACACCTACCGTCTTACTTGGGTTTCTCTTACCTTGGGCGTGGGGTATCTCTTCAGGGTTGCTCCAGCAAAGCGCAGCCATTGCTCCTTACCTTGGATGAGGGGTATCTCCTCACCACAGCCCTCCCTGACCTTCAACGTGGGATAGCTTCTCTAGGCCCTCCTGCGCCCACACAGCCACAGCTCCTTGGACGTGGGGTTGGTCCTCCCGGCCACCGCCCCTGGCCTCGGGCATGGGAGTGTGGGGTATCTCCTCCCAGCCGCCACCCCTGACCTCAGACGCTGTGTATCTCCTCTCAGCCGCCCCCTGACTTGGACACAGGGTAGCTCCTCTCGGCGCTTCTTGCGCCATCGCAGTCTGGTACTCTCGGCCTCTGCCCCTGACGGGGGCCCTCTGCCCCTGACCTCAGATGTGGGGGTCCGCACAATTGCACTCATCTCACACACTAGTAAAGTAATGCTCAAAATTCTTCAAGCCAGGCTTCAGCAATATGTGAACCGTGAACTTCCTGATGTTCAAGCTGGTTTTAGAAAAGGCAGAGGAACCAGGGATCAAATTGCCAGCATCCGCTGGATCATCAAAAAGCAAGAGAGTTCCAGAAAAACATCTATTTCTGCTTTCTTGACTATGCCAAATCCTTTGACTGTGTGGATCACAATAAACTGTGGAAAATTCTGAAAGAGATGGGAATACCAGACCACCTGATCTGCCTCTTGAAAAATTTGTATGGAGGTCAGGAAGCAACAGTTAGAACTGGACATGGAACAACAGACTGGTTCCAAATAGGAAAAGGAGTACTTCAAGGCTATATATTGTCACTCTGCTTATTTAACTTATATGCAGAGTACGTATAAGTTATGAGAAACGCTGACCTGGAAGAAACACAAGCTGGAATCAAGATTGCCAGGAGAAATATCAATAACCTCAGATATGCAGATGACACCACTCTTACGGCAGAAAGTGATAGAGGAACTAAAAAGCCTCTTGATGAAAGTGAAAGAATAGAATGAAAATGTTGGCTTAAAGCTCAACATTCAGAAAACGAAGATCATGGCATCTGGTCCCATCACTACATGGGAAATAGATGGGGAAACAGTGGAAACAGTGTCAGACTTTATTTTTCTGGCAAAATCACTGCAGATGGTGACTGCAGCCATGAAATTAAAAGACCCATGCTCCTTGGAAGAAAAGTTATGACCAACCTAGATAGCATATTCAAAAGCAGAGACATTAATCTGCCAACAAAGGTTCCTCTAGTCAAGGCTATGGTTTTTCCTGTGGTCATGTGTGGATGTGAGAGCTGGACTGTGAAGAAGACTGAGCGCCAAAGAATTGATGCTTTTGAACTGTGGTGTTGGAGAACACTCCTGAGAGTCCCTTGGACTGCAAGAAGATCCAACCAGTCCATTCTGAAGGAGATCAGCCCTGGGATTTCTTTGGAAGGAATGATGCTAAAGCTGAAACTCCAGTACTTTGGCCACCTCACACGAAGAGTTGACTCACTGGAAAAGACTCTGATGCTGGGAGAGATTGGGGGCAGGAGGAGAAGGGGACGACAGAGGATGAGATGGCTGGATTGCATCACTGACTCGATGGACGTGAGTCTGAGTGAACTCTGGGAGTTGGTGATGGACAGGGAGGCCTGGCGTGCTGCGATTCATGGGGTGGCAAAGAGTCAGACAAGACTGAGCGACTGATCTGATCTGATCCGATACACTATCAAATTTAGGAATAGGTGAATTCCCTATTTGGGAATAGGTGAAGTACAGTTTGGGAACAGGTTAATTCTGTAGGCATGAATGTGTATGTAAATATATCTGTGATTTTAGAGCCTGAAGATGGTTTATAATTTTATAGAAATACTAATACAGGAAAAAAATTGTTTTTTTTATTAATTTTTACTGAAGCATAGTTGATTTACAGTGTTGTTAGTTTCAGGTGTACAGCTGAAACTGTTTCTGTGAATCAGTTATACATATACATATATCCACTGTTTTTTAGATTCTTTTCCCTTATAGGTCATTACAGAGTATTGAGTAGAGTCCCCTGTGCTATACAGTAGGTTATTAGTCATTATCTATTTTATATGTATAGTAGTATGTATATGTCAATCCCAATCTCCCAATTTTTAATTCTTTAGTTTCTGTGAAAAGGAGCTTTATTTTATGCAACATAAAATTAGATGCTTTTACTCGCTACCACTTTAATATTTACATTTTTGTCTGGCACTGTATCCAAAAATAAACATCTGTGATTTGACATAATATATTGCTTTCCACACATGAAATGAAAATCACTTGGGCTCTATTGGCCAGTAAGGGGATTTTGCCCTGATCTAACTTTGGAGGGTGATTTCTATTGGGAACTCAAGAATACTGTTTCATGACTTAACTGCTGAAGTTGTAAAAGTCAATGAGAAGCTTCATTGACCATTTGTGAAGTTTTCATTTTACTCACAGATAGAGCAAGGGACCTCTTAAATATGAGTAATTTTTCCTGGTGAGATTAAAAATTTCTCATTCCAACTTTTGTAAATCTAGAAGTTTCTTTGCATAGAACAAACACACCATCACAAAAGAAGTTGACTCCAGATGTGCAAGAGGCCTCCCATGGCAGTACCTGGCTTTGATGGTCACAAAGGGACATTTGGCAGGTGGCCACTGCTGCTGCTGCTAAGTCATTTCAGTCGTGTCCAACTCTGTGCGACCCCATAGATGGCAGCCCACCAGACTCTGCCGTCCCTGGGATTCTCTAGGCAAGAACACTGGAGTGGGTTGCCATTTCCTTCTCCAGTGCATGAAAGTGAAAAGTGAAAGTGAAGTCGCTCAGTTGTGTCTGACTCTTTGCAACCCCATGGACTGCAGCCTTCCAGACTCCTCTGTCCATAGGATTTTCCAGGCGAGAGTACTGGAGTAGGTTGCCATTGCTTTCTCTGGCAGGTGGCCACAGTGGTAATGTTATTCCTCTTAAACTTGATCCCATTGAACCACACTATAAAATTCACCTGGTTTATATCCTGGTTTATATCTGTGAGATTTCTCCCTAACAAAGGAAGGGAACCAAGATGAGAGAATTGGCTGAATGTTTACCAGTTCATAGGTAAACCTCTGTTTTCTGAAACACAGAGGTAGGTGAATTTTCAATAAGAATTTTGTCAACACTGTGTTTGAAGGTGCTATTCCATGCTGTATAGAGGGAAGAAAGAGAAGAGACGTTTTTCCAAGCTTGGAGAACTATAAAGGTCTTATGAGTGTCAAGGATAATGAGAATGAAACCGTCAACTTGCTCCCCCAGTATCCTTCATAAAGCATCACTGTACAATTCATCCTGGGTTATGTTAATCTCTTTATGTGACTGATGTCACCCACCACATTGAGGTCCTCCCAGAACTGGAATCATGGCAGCTCACTGCCTGAAGCATATTTGATAAGCGAAAGAAGTAACATTACATTCTAAAACTGAAATATTCTCTTTTTTTTAATTTTTATTTATTTATTTTTAGCTTTGCTGGATCTTTATTGCTACACAGACTTTTCTCTAGTTGTGGTGAGCAGGGGCTACTCTTTTGTTGTGTTGCTCAGACTTCTCATTGCAGTTGTGTGTCTTGTTGAAGAACACGGGCACTAGAGCTCAGATTCAGTAGTTGTGGTACACGGGCTCAGTTCCATGGCATGTGGGATCTTCCCTGGCCAGGGATCGAACCTGTGTGCCCTACATTAGCAGGCTGACCCATTATCACTGAGGCACCAGGAGACCTGAAACTGAAATATTCTCACAATACTTGAATCTGATCAAGCCTCTCTAGATCTTGCCACCAAATTACAGAGATGACACCATGGAATACAATGAAATTCCAATCTGAGAAAGTCTAGAAAATGAACAACTTTCAACAAAGAAATCCCAAGGAAAATATGACAGAGAGGGAAGGGGTATCTGTAGACTAAAAGACACTGGAGTACTTTAGCCTTGCAGTGTTTTGGTTTTATTTGGGTCCTGGTTGAAAAAATATATATATTCCTGAGACAAACAGGGAATTTTGAACACTTTCTGGATACTTGACAACACCCAGTCGATGGCAGCCTGAGCTGATATAGACAAAGTGTGCATATCCTCTTCATTAGCCTTTCTACTGAATTCAGTATTTGTATTGTCTTTCTTTTATGATGTTGGAATAAGACCTAGAAAAACGAATGTCACTGAGTAGTGTTATTCTGTGTTCTTTTATGCGGTGGTCAGTTAGGTGTGGCCGCAAGAGGACACGTAAGAGAGGCACAGGAAACAGAGGCACAGAGGCACAGAGTTTATTATACTGGTCTGAGAGTCATTGCACAAGAGAGGGCCTATGGGACAAGTAATGGGGGGACAGGCTTAACCAAGCAAGGGGGGAGCAAAGAGACCCCTAGGCAAGCACTATTTTTAGAAGTCAGGACACAGTACACAAAAAAGCACAAAGGGATTGCATTGGGGCACTTAAAACTTCCTAGGAGGGCACAGGCAATGGCACCCCACCCCAGTACTTTTGCCTGGAAAATCCCATGGACGGAGGATCCTGGTGGGCTCCAGTCCATGGGGTCGCTGGGAGTCGGACACGACTGAGGCATGATGGGAAGGGGACCCACCAGATGCTGGAGGCCGGGCGGGGGGGGGCTGGGGGTCGCACAGAGTCGGACACGACTGAGCGACTTCACTTTCACTTTTCACTTTCATGCATTGGAGAAGGAAATGGCAACCCACTCCAGTGTTCTTGCCTGGAGAATCCCAGGGACGGGGGAGCCTGGTGGGCTGCCGTCTGTGGGGTCGCACAGAGTCGGACACGACTGAAGCGACTTGGCAGCAGGCAGCAGGAGGGCAGAGAGGAAAACTGCAACAGTGCCCAGCCTTATCATACTAGTCCACCTGGTCAGCTGGGCAGGATCCTAACTACCATCGGAGAGGATGATGAGGCAGCAGGAAACAAAAATAAAATTTAAAAATTTTTACAATACAGGTATAATGGCTCTGGAGTTGCTTGTTTCAAAAATTTTTAATTGAAGTATAATTGGTTTACAATGTTTCAGGTTTACAGCAAAATATACATATATACTGTACATATATCAGATCAGATAGATCAGCGCTCAGTCGGTCCGACTCTTTGCGACCCCACGAATCACAGCACGCCAGGCCTCCCTGTCTATCACCATCTCCTGGAGGTCACTCAGACTCACATCCATTGAGTCAGTGATGCCATCCAGCCATCTCATCCTCTGTGGTCCCCTTCTCCTCCTGCCCCCAATCCCTCCCAGCATCAGAGTCTTCTCCAATGAGTCAACTCTTCGCATGAGGTGGCCAAAGTACTGGAGTTTCAGCTTTAACATCACTCTTTCCAAAGAAATCCCAGGGCTGATCTCCTTCAGAATGGACTGGTTGGATCTCCTTGCAGTCCAAGGGACTCTCAAGAGTCTTCTCCAACACCACAGTTCAAAAGCATCAATTCTTTGGCGCTCAGCCTTCTTCACAGTCCAGCTCTCACATCCATACATAGCCACAGGAAAGACCATAGGATTGACTAGGCGAACCTTTGTTGGCAAAGTAATGTCTCTGCTTTTGAATATGCTATCTAGGTTGGTCATAACTTTCTTCCAAGGAGTAAGCATCTTTTAATTTCATGGCTGCAGTCACCATCTGCAGTGATTTTGGAGCCCAGAAAAATAAAGTCTGACACTGTTTCCATTGTTTCCCCATCTATTTCCCATGCAGTGATGGGACCAGATGCCATGATCTTCGTTTTCTGAATGTTAGCTTTAAGCCAACATTTTCACTCTCCACTTTCACTTTCATCAAGAGGCTTTTTAGTTCCTCTTCACTTTCTGCCATTAAGGGTGGTGTCATCTTCATATCTGAGGTTATTGATATTTCTCCCAGCAATCTTGTTTCCAGCTGGTGTTTCTTCCAGTCCAGCATTTCTCATGATGTACTCTGCATATAAGTTAAATAAACAGGGTGACAATATGCAGCCTTGACGTACTCCTTTTCCTATTTGGAACCAGTCTGTTGTTCCATGTCCAGTTCTAACTGTTGCTTCCTGACCTGCATACAGATTTCTCAAGAGGCAGATCAGGTGGTCTGGTATTCCCATCTCTTTCAGAATTTTCCACAGTTTATTGTGATCTACACAGTCAAAGGCTTTGGCATAGTCAATAAAGCAGAAACAGATGTTACAGTACAGTTATATATGTATATTCTTTTTCAGATTCTTCCCCATCATAGATTATTACAAAACGTTGAATATAGTTTCCTGTACTATACAGTACTCCTTGTTACTCATCTGTTTTATGTATAGTAGTGTGTATCTCAGAGAAGGCAATGGCACCTCACTCCAGTACTCTTGCCTGGAAAATCCCATGGATGGAGGAACCTGGTAGGCTGTAGTCCATGGGGTCACTAAGAGTCGGACACGACTGAGCGACTTCACTCTCACTTTTTCACTTTCATGCATTGGAGAAGGAAATGGCAACCCACTCCAGTTTTCTTGCCTGGAGAATCCCAGGGACGGGGGAGCCTGGTGGGCTGCCGTCTACGGGGTCGCACAGAGTTGGACACGACTGAAGCGACTTAGCAGCAGCAGCAGCAGCAGCAGTGTGTATCTATTTATCCCAAACCCTTAATTTAGCCCCTCAACCCTGCTTTCCCCTTTGGTAACCCTGTTTGTTTTCTATGTATATGAGACTATTTCTATTTTGTAAATAAGTTCCTTTGTATCATTTTTTTTAGATTCCATGTATAAGTGATATCATGATATTTCTCTTCCTCTGTCTAATTTACTTCACTTACTATGATAATCTCTAGGTCCACCCATATTGCTTCAAATGGCATCATTTCATTCTATTTTATGGCTGAGTAGTATTCCACTGTGTATGTGTGTGTGTGCGTGTATAATATAATACATCTTCTTTATCCATTCATTTATTTATGGATATTTAAGTTCCATGTCTTGGCAGTTGTAAATAATGCTGCTGTGTACATTGGGGGACATGTTTCTTTTTTAATTATAGTTCTGAATTATAGTTTTGGCAGATATATGCCTAGAGTGGGGCTACAGGATCATATGGTAACTCTATTTTTAGCTTGTTAAAGAAACTCCATACTGTTCTTCATAGTGGTTGCACCAATTTACATTCTCACCAACTGTGTAATAAGCAACCTTTATTATGTTGAGGTGTAAATTTTATTTTTGTGACTTGTTCTTTTCACTGTGTTCACCTTTCACTGGGGCTTCCCAGGTGGTGCTAGTGGTAAGGAACCCACCTGTCAAAGCAGGAGACAAGAGATGCAGGTTCGATCCCTGGGTTGGGAAGATCCTCTGGAGGAGGGCATGGCAACCCACTCCAGGATTCTTGCCTGGAGAATCCTCATGGACAGAGGAGACTGGCGGGCTATAATCCATAGGGTCACGAAGAGTCAGATGTAACTAAAAGTGACTGAGCACATATGCAAAGGAAGTTTAAAAAAATTAGTTGCCATCATAATAAGAATGTTTGGATAAATAATTTCAATTCAAATCTCTCTCCTTTATGGCTTTCAAAGGCATAGACTCATGTCAGCTCTTAAAAATTTACCAGTTCAAGATCTCCTGGGTTTTCTGACTAAACTGATCTTAAATTTTCCTCATTCTTTTTATGTCAAGGGTCCACAAAACTACCTGTAGGTGTGATGATTCACTAGGAAGGTTCACGGGATCTGATGTGTAGTCACAGCTATGATTTATTACAGCAGAAGGACACAAAGCAAAACCAGCAACATGTGTGAAATGTCTCCTAGTAGGAAAGTTCATTAGAGACTTAGGGTCCAAGGTTTTTCTTATTGGAGGCTGGTCAGTTGGATACCCTTTGCCTTGAGAGTTCCAGACTCAAAGGAGGAAAGCCAGGGTTTAGCACCACCCACAGTCCACAAACCCTTTAGGCACAGACAGCCACCCCTATCAGTTAGAGAATGGGGAGAACCTTCCTAAAATGTAGGGACCCAAATGCCAGCATAGACCAAGCTTTCAAGCAGGCCCTAAAAATAGCAGTCTCGGGCCCGCTGTACTAACCTGTCTTTGCACATTAATACCACAACCTGCTGTCACTGGGGCTCCTCACTTTGACCTCTTTGTAAACTTTAATACTCTAAACACACCTGCTTTCTGGAATCCCTCCAATGAGTCTCATACCATACAATACCATGGAACTATTTCTTTCCTTTTGCTCCAGGAAAAGTGGTAAAAGGGCACTCCCACTGAAGTGGGTAGGTAACCCCAAGCTACAGCTCTTCTTTTTCCCCCAAACTAATCTGAAGTCAAATACAGCCAAACATCCCCCAAACCGAAATTCCTCAGAACACCCAGCCAGACAGTAGCTATGAGAAATTCACAACTTCCCAATGCCACGCCTTCCTCCTTACTCCTGTTAAATTATCCCTTCATTAAAGTGGCTTCTGCCCCAACTCACTTTTGGCTTCTTGAGGTACATGACACGTTTCTAACTCTCAGGTTTCTCCCTCGGTCAGAGGAAGGGAAGGAGAAGAAGTTTTACCACATGAGTTCTGTCAGCCCTATTTCCCAATATTTCATATTTACCTGCTTTCCATTCTCAAAGCTCAGAGAAGGCAATGGCACCCCACTCCAGAACTCTTGCCTGGAAAATCCCACGGACAGAGGAGCCTGGTAGGCTGCAGTCCATGGGGTCGCTAAGAGTCGGACATGACTGAGCGACTTCACTTTCACTTTTCACTTTCATGCATTGGAGAGGGAAATGGCAACCCATTCCAGTGTTCTTGCCTGGAGAATCCCAGGGACGGGGAAGCCTGGTGGGCTGCCGTCTATGGGGTCACACAGAGTCGGACACGACTGAAGTGACTTAGCATAGCATAGCATTCTTAAAGCTATTGTGCAATCATGGCCTCAACCTCTCCTGCTTCACATACTTCTGTAATCTAATTGGCCCTCTCCCTCTATTGCTTCAAACCTACTAACACCTAACATAAAAATATCTTTCACCATGTCTATGACTGTTAAATCATTCTTAATCTTTCAGTGTTGCCTACTGACCACTGAATAAAAGCCATGCTTCTTGGCTCACAGATATGGAGAATAAACTAGCAGTTGCCAGTGGGGAGTGGGTGGGGGGAATGTATAGGGGTAGAAGGGAAGAGGTACAAACTATTAGGTATAAATAAGATATAACAATATACTGTACAAAATGTGGAATATAGCAAATATTTGCTGCTGTTGCTGCTGCTAATTCACCTCAGTCGTGTCCAGCTCTGTGCAACTCCAGAGACGGCAGCCCACCAGGTTCCCCCATCCCTGGGATTCTCCAGGCAAGAACACTGGAGTGGGTTGCCATTTCCTTCTCCAATGCATGAAAGTGAAAAGTGAAAGGGAAGTCGCTCAGTCGTGTCCGACTCTTAGCGACCCCATGGACTGGAGCCTACCAGGCTCCTCCGTCCATGGGATTTTCCAGGCAAGAGTACTGGGGTGGGGTGCCATTGCCTTCCCCGCCTGGCTCTACTGAGAATAAAATCTAGGGCCTTGTTTGTAGTTCATTATCAGCCAGACCCAGATTCTTTACCTTGCCAGCAAATTGGAATCACCTGGGGTGTGTTAAAAAATAAAATTACTGATGCCTAGGCCCTGCCTCTTGAGTTTCTGATTCAGTTGGTCTAGAATGTGATCTGGTCACCAAGTGTTTAAAAGCTCCCCAGGGGTTTTTCTGCAAAACCAGGATTAAGAAACACTGACAGCAATCTGCCTTTGCCTGTATTCTGTCCAAAAGACTGTGCAACATTACAGCCCATGCTTCTTTTTATTTCTCTGTTCTTCATCTATAATTCCTAGTTTCCCCTCAACCTCCATTTCTCATCATTGAAGTCTAACTCAAATATCATTTTCTTAAAAAGCCTTTCCTGGTCTCCAGATGAGAGCATTCTCACTGTGGTCTGGATGAAGAAAAATTCCACTCACACTGCTTGCTCTGCCACTCCCCACTCTTGGCCTCTTATGCTGTTCATGTATTTGTGCTGCTTTACTTTCCTCCACTGCCTTGCCAAGCACCCTTCCCAGAGCTGACTTGTAATGAAATTTGTGTTTTCATGGTACAGGAGAATTTGAAGAATCAAAATATGACTTTTTATTTCTACAAGTGTTGTGTAATACTTTTAACAAGAAACTCTCCCAGCCAGTTAAGAAGAAATAATCCCCTAATACTTACCAGGTCACAATTTGCTCTCAAGGCAAATACTCACCCCTAATCATCTTAAGATCTGAATCAACTATATGAGTGTATTTGCTTTACTTCTCACTGACAACTTGTCATTATTTCAGATTTGCACAACCAAATCCAATTGTCTATGGGATTCTGTAACAAAAGAAATCAAAATAGTTCCCTTTGCCATATGGACTCCTGCTGTACATTAGGCTGGGTTTACTTCCAAATTTTAGGACAGAAAAAGGAAATAAGGATTAACATGCATCATTGGTTGGCAATAGCTTGGCTTTCTGTTCCCAATTGCTTCAGGGCTGACAGCTCACCTGCATTTTGAAATAGACACCTGCTAATTCGACTTACCACCCTTTAATCTGACCCTTCTACACACAGCATTTTAATTACCCCACAATTAATACACTCCTGATTTTACCCACTAGGAAGGGTAGAGTGGGAGGAGGCTGAGGTGGGGGAACCAGTCTGATACTAATTCATAGTCCAGATACCCATCTTCTGTTGCTGGGTGAGAGTCCTTATTCCTGATTCATTGTGTCTAATAACAGGCTTCAAAACACTCTCTGCATCACCCCCAACACACACACACACACACACACACACACACACTCACATGAGATGCCATCTCCTTGAACATCATCTGGTCTCATTTTCCCATATATAAAACCCTATAACCCCTCCACATCACTGCCTGAATCCAGTCTCCAAGTGGGAGAAGGAGGTGGCATGGACTAGCAACCTGAGAAAGGGGCAAAGAGAGCAAAGGTTTCTAAAGGAGTTGAGAGAGGGGGCAAACAGAGAGGAAATAAATAAACACGGACTTTGTTCCTTGCCCTTTGAATTGCTCTCCATGACACTTGGGTTAATTTTCAATTCTCCCAGACTATTCCAGCTTCATGGTACTCCTCACTAAGGAGTAATTCCTGTGGCAAAGGGAACCTCTTTCAAGTGCAAATTAAGCTCCAGGTCATTCAGCATACTTGCAATGATACCTTCCACTCTCCCTTCTTACTTCCCTCCATGAAGACCTTAGGCTGGGGGTGCATCTGCCGCCCTTCATAAGCAGTCCTATCAGCGAGTGTTTGCCCAGTGGAGAGGGAGGGACTTGGACTCTAGCCATCTAGGTCAGCGGCCCACTGGGACAGTAGCTGTCCCTCACTATTGCATTCATAGGGACAGAGAGAGAGTTCTGTCTTGGCAGCATTATTTTTCTGTCTGTTCTGCTTTCTTTAAGGAGCTATTTTAGAATGCTACAGTGTGTCTTCTGCTCCTTTCATTACCCTAACACAAATTGTCCTGATGCTGGTTTTGAACTGCTGGAAATTAAAATGCCTACTTTTGTCCCAATGCTGTATTAACAGGATTGATCACTGACTTTGTGCTAAGGACTGTACATCTTGTGTTAATGACCACTCACAGTGAGTCTGAGGTATTGGTACTCTTATCCCCAGATTACAGATGAGGACACTGAGACAAAACGTCTTATCCAATTCGGGCACAAGTTCTTCCCATTTTTGACTGTGCCATGCCCTTTCTTGCTTGGTACTAAGCATGTTCAAGGCTTGAGGTGATGTGTCTGATGTATCATTTAGGTTGAGAAAATAAGGAGGCAGGAGATTTATCCAGAGGAGCCAACCCTCTTTGCAAGAAATCTGGCAAGATGAGAAAAGGCTGTCTACATGCCTCTCTACAAATTAAAGGGACAACGCCTTTCCAAACCACAACTTCTCTCCCAGAGTGATTAGGGGGCACCCAAGACTCTGGTGGTTTGTGATTTAATAGACAGTAATGGCAGCAAGAACCTTGATCTATAGAGTGAGGATTCATTTGGCAGCAGCAGCAGCAGCATAGAGGCCACAAATGTGTCTGGAGCTTGCCTCTTTATTAAATCCAGACTACACATATTACACTTTTTTTTTTTTTTTACTTAGTTTCCATTTACATGTCATATTTTGAATTTTATAGAGCTTTTCCATTAGAAAAAGCTCTTCACATTTCTGAATTATCATTTTCCAGATTCTTAGTCCTGTTTTTATCAATGAAGCTACAAACTCTGCCCTAAGATTCAATTCCTAAATTTCTTCCAATATTTCATTGTACCTCTGCCCTTCTAACACAAGGATAATGTAAATGTTCATGTGAGAGTGCCCCCCCTCAACACTTGGTATCAGTGAATATGACCTTAGTTAGGAACTGGATGTTTGGAGATGTAATTAAGATGTAAGATAAAATAAGGTCATAATGGAGCAGAGTTGTTACCAAACAAAACTGAGGTCCACTTGTCAGTGTGCAATAAAGCCAGTCTACTGACACTGGCTTGTGGTAAAGCAAAGCACAGTGTTTATTGCAGGACACCAAGCAAGGAGTCCAAGTAGCTCGTTCTCAAAAGAACCAAACTCCCAGATGGCTTTCAGGGAAAGGTTTTTAAACACAGAGTGAGAGAGGGGGATTGGCATGCACGATCAATTCATGGACATTCTTCTGATTGGCTTTTAGTGAGGTAATTGGGAGTTAACATCATCAGCTTTCCGGCTTCACTTGCCTGGAGTCTATGTGTTTGTGGGCAGCATATGGTTAACTTCACCCAACTGGTGGGGGTTTCAGGGTTTGTAAAACAGCTCAAAGGGCTCAGAATAATATCTAAAGGCCTTGAGGAGAAACTAAAGGGTTTTGACTTTGGAGGCTTGGGGTGGGGGAGTTGCTGTTGTTTATATATAGTTTTACTGTTGCATGCCTCTTTTAGATTTTTATATTGGAATATAGTTATTAATAATGTTGTGTTAATTTCAAGTGTTCAACAAAGTGATTCAGTTATACATGTATGTGTATCTATTCTTTTTCAAGTTCTTTTCCCATTTAATTTATTACATAATATTGAGCAGAGTTACCTGTGCTATACAGTAGGTTCTTGTTGGTTATCTATTTTAAATATAGAAGTATGTATATGTCAATCTCAAACCCCAATCTATCTCTACCCCCTCCACCTTCAGCTAATAACCATAAGTTCATTCTCTGTGAGTCTGTTTCTGTTCTGTAAATATGTTCACATGTATCTTTTGTCTGATTCCATATATAAGTGATAACACATGATATTTCTCTTTCTCTCTCTCTTGCTTCACTTCGTATGATAATCTCTAGGTCCATCTACGTTGCTGCAAATGTCATTTTATCATTCTTTTCAATGACTTAGCGGAATTCCACATCTTCTCTATCCATTCCTCTATCGATGGACATGTAGGTCACTTCCATGTCTTGGTTACTGTAAGTACACCACAAGGAACACTGAGGTACGTTAACTTTGTTTAATAGCTAAATTAGTACTATTTTTTCTTGCTTGACTCTTTTCCTTTCTTTTTGTATTTTCTCACTTCTCTGATTAAGTTTTTTCTTTGGAACTTGGGGGAAGACCTAGGTGGTTAAAGTTTTTCTACAGACAGGAGGTAGACAGAGGACATGGGGTGGGGGAGTGGAGTCTGTCCTGGGAAGGCTGTATACAGTCTTGCTCCGTTACAGAGTGAGCCCCTACTACAATATGACTGCTGTCCTCCTAAGAAGAGAAGAGACACAGGGACAGATGCACAGAGAGAACAACTAGGTAATGACAGAAAACTAGAGTGGGTATATCTATAAGCCAAAAAAAAACACACCCAGAATTGTGGAAACCACTAGAAAGGGAGGTAAAAGCTTCTCTTCTAGAATTTTCAGAGAAAGCATAGCTCGGTTGACACTTTGACTTCAGACTTGAGGTCCCCAAAACTGAGAGACACTTTGACTTCAGACTTGAGGTCCCCAAAACTGAGAGAGCCCACCGGGCTTCCCTGGTGGCTCAGTGGTAAAGAATCTGCCTGCCAATGCAAGAGACATGGGTTCAATCCTTTGTCCAGGAAAATCCCACATGCCAAGTAGCAACTCCATGCACCTCAACTTCTGAGCTCCTGCTCTAGAGCTCACATGCCACAACTACTGAGACCCGCATACCCTAGAGCCTGTGCTCCACAGCAAGAGGAGCCCCGCCACAGAGGGAAGCCCACACACCACAGCTAGACAGTGGCCCCAGCTCCCTGCAAGTAGAGAAAGCCTCCTCGTGCACAGCAAGGAAAACCCACCACTGCCAAAAATAAAATAAATAAATAAAAACTGAGAGAATACACTTCTGTTGTTTTAAGCCACAGTTTGTGGTACTTTGTTACAGCAGTCCTTGGAAATTAACATAGATAGAATCTGAATAAAGATGTTATATATCTGGGCCTATAGCAAGGATTGGGTTGCAGTAATTTCCACGTCCAGATTGATACAGGCTGTTCTGATTTTATAAAACAGTTTACTGCCAGTTACTGATCTTTCTATCAGTATAATGAATATTCCTAAATTTCTTTCGAGTTCTTCAGTGTGCTAGGAAAGCCCTCATGTTAGTGTCCTTTTCCCAAAGAACTGAGGCACCTTTGCAAACCTCCACTCTCCCAGCCCTGTACTGCTGCTGGAGCCTCTGCAGCTAGAACAGTTTTCCAGGTATTGTCCTACCTTAGCAGTGCTTCTCAAACTTTGATGATCTTTGAAAAATCCCAGTGCCCAGAGACCAATTCTATTTGAATTTGAATACCCCCAGGCCAATTCTATTTGAATCCCTGGACCTGAGCAGGGAGATCAGGCATTTATATTTTTAAAAAATTTCCAGGTGATTCCAGTGATCTTTCCAGTCAAAGCCTATGCCCTGTGAATTCCTTTTGGGGTGTTATTCATCAAAGGATGGAATTAAGTAAATCCCTTGCCCTATTGTAAGCATCTGAAACAGCAGTTAGCATCCAGCTCACAGACTGTTTAGAAAATAAAGTTTTATTGAAACACAGTCATATTGATTTACATGATGCATTCTAGCTATAAATGACAGAATTGAGTATTAGGTTAAAGACCATATAGCCCACAAAGCCAGAAATATTCATTATCTGTCCCTTTGAGAAGTTTGCAGAAGACTGAAACTTAACTGATTCATCTTTTCCTTCCACAATTAAAATCCAGAAAAGGGCTTTGCACTTAGTAGGGGCTCTTATGAATCAAAGTCAAGTAAACTGAAATTTGAGCTGAATTAAATTGAACTTTCTTCAACATATTATTTGAAAAGAATCCAAGGTGTTATGCCTCCCAGGAGTATTTGTATTTTAATAAGTAACTTGTAAAGCCCCAAAGCCTTTATTTGAAGACAGAAAGGAATACCTAATTGCTGAAACTGCAAGCACTTGTGATTATGAATGTATAACTATATTCTGTAAGATTGTGAAATCTTTCCCAGAACCACTCAAATTGTACTGGGAAGGCAGCCACCCAGCTTTTCTGAGCCCAAAATCTACTCAAACAGGCTCACTGGAGCCCTTGATAGTCCTTACTCTAGATTAAAAAAAAAAAAAAACAACCTTCAAGGTTTGTTTTCCTTATACTCCTTTTTATTAGAACAACGGGTTCTTTCCATGGGAAAAGAACTGACCCATTTTCTTAAGGGGTGTCACTACTTCCCATTTTCTATTTCCTGGAACTTTCTTCCCATGGGGCTTTTATTTTTCTCCATCATAAACAGGTATGTCAGCATAAGTATGTTGGCAAATTTCATGATTTAATTTTACTGTCATCTATGAGTGATAGGATATTGCTCTGAATTAAATTTCCTCAATGCCAAATCAACTTAGCTGAGGAATTTGTCAACCAACTAGATTGATATTGAGGCTTCTAAGATCCTCCTAACCTGAGAAGTTCTTAAATTTGAATTAGTTGACATGGATGCTTGTGAAGAACAAGTGTCCCTTTTGTGTCTTAGGTAACTTAAACCTTCCCAGGGGAAGGGCTTTGGGCAACTAACTCCCAAAAAGAGAGAGAATTTCAGCTAAGGAATTAAACAAAGCGAATTGGAAATCTGACTCTTATCATATTTGCTAGCCTCTTCAGTTCAGTCGCTCAGTCGTGTCCAACTGTTTGCAATCCCATGAATCGCAGCACGCCATGCCTCCCTGTCCATCACCAACTCCTGGAGTTTACCCAAACAGCCTCTAAATATGGACAAATTAATGAACCTCTCTCAACATTAGGTCCCCAAGTGGATATGGGAAGTCATAAAAGGTTTTAAGGATTAATGACATGTCAAGAACTTGGCACAGTGCCCAGGACATAGAAACTATTAAATAAATGCTCTCTGTCTTCATGGTCTTCAGTTCAGTTCAGTTGCTCAATTGTGTCCAACTCTTTGTGACACCATGTTCTGCAGCACACAAGGCCTCCCTGTCCATCACCAACTCCCTGAGCTTGCTCAAACTCACGTCCATGGAGTCGGTGATGTCATCCAACCATCTCATCCTCTGTCGTCCCCTTCTTCTCCCGCCTTCAATCTTTCCCAGCATCAGGGTCTTTTCCAATGAGTCAGTTCTTCCCATCAGGTGGCCAAAGTATTGGAGTTTCAGCTTCAGCATCAGGCCTTCCAATGAACACCCAGGACTGATCTCCTTTAGGATGGACTGGTTGGATCTCCTTGTAGTCCAAGGGACTCTCAAGAGTCTTCTCCAACACCACAGTTCAAAAGCATCAATTCTTCAGTGCTCAGCTTTCTTTATGGTCCAACTCTCACATCCATACACGACTACTGGAAATACCATAGCTTTGACTAGATGAACTTTTGTCAGCAAAGTAATGTCTCTGCTTTTTAATATGCTGTCTCTAGTTTTGTTATAGCTTTTCTTCCAAGGAGCAAGCATCTTTTAAGTTCATTAGCTAACATTAAATTTCTGTTATAGGAGGTTACATTCTTACAAGGGAGGACTCTAGAGCATTCTAAGCCATATTTTCATGATATGCCCTTCCATAATTGCACCAGATTCGTGTATGTGTTTAATTTATAAACACAGAATTCTTACATCTACCAAGCAAAATATTGGAACATTTTGTGACTCTAACACAATAGGCAAATCTCCTTGTCTTTACATTGTTCTTCCTATAAAGCCATTCCATCCACAGCATGATCTTACCTTTCTTATGCTCAGAAGGGATGAATGGCTCCTTTTCCCTGTGTAACAAACATACATTCTTCTACTTGCTTTCAAGCAGCAATAACCTGGCTCTTCAGGAACCAGGTCTAGTAAACCCCACCACCAGGCACTTTCCTTTTGTTCTGAACCCCCTCTCCCAGTTCACCCACATGTCACCCTAATCCCTTTGCTGTCATCTCAAACATGAATTGCTTTATCTTCACTCCCCTCTTTCTTTCATCTTAAATTATGCTCCCTCTTCAAGATCCAGCTTTGGTGCAGTATCTTCCCTGTCCAAGACTTCTTCTAGCCTCTGGAATTTCTCTATTTCTGAATTTGATAGCCATTATAGTCTGTGTTACATAATTTAGTATTTTACTAAAAACCCATCCTTTATGTTTCATGTTTCATATGTTCTGGTTGTGGTTACTTAGCCTGACTCTACTCCTTGAGATAAGAAACATCTCTGAAGATTCTTCTATAGGCTGTGTTTCTAGATCATGTATACCATGTTGCACAAGGGATATCACATTTGATATTAGACAATCCTAATTCAAGTTCCTAGCTCTGTGAATTTGGGCAGGGTTCTCAAATCGTCCAAAGTTTGTTTGATTATAAAAGTTGTTATAAGAATTAAATTCAATATTATTTTCAGTTTGATTGAAAAAATGGCAAAGTATCTTTGAAATCCAGTGCTTCTTTGTCTATGTGTCTCTCATAATGTGTTTTAGTTTGATGTTGCCCAGAAAACAGAGCCCAAGGCAAAGCCTGGGTGCTGCCACTTTCTTGGGGAATATAATACGAAGCAAAACTGAGGAAAAGCAGAAATGGGCCAGAGCAGGAGGAAAGAGTCAAATAAGAGAGTGCTTTATGGGGCTGTCCACTTAGTGATATTGATTGCTCATCCTTATATTAGTCTTCAGACAAGTGTATGAGCTACTCCATCTTAGGGCCATTATCCAGGGAAAGAAGAGAAGACTACATCCACTGGCTCCTGTCTTCCATTGGTCAAATATTCTGCCCACAGGGCACTAACTTCCCCATACTGCTGGTTGGTGCTTCCAGTGGATACAGGGTAGATCCCCAGTATCTCAAGCCTCAGCTTGGGCAGTGGGGGAGCCAATGAATTCTGGATATAGACCTTGGAAAAGGCTCATGCAGACCCATGGAGACAAACTACATCGCAGAAAGTTTCAGAGAAAATTGAGGCCAAGAAGACTGATAAAGTATGAGATAAACAACACTAGCCTATCATTCATTTCTCCCTCTTTATTTGTTTTGGATCTTTTCAAAGATTTTGTACCAATATTATAGTCTTATTATATTGTATATTTCCTTCCGTGTGAATGCTGATGTGAAAGTAAAAGTCGCTCAGTTGTCTCTGACTCTTTACGACCCCATGACTATGCAGTCCATGGAATTCTCCAGGCCAGAATACTGGAGTGAGTAGCCTTTCTCTTCTCCAGGGGATCTTCCCAACCCAGGGATCAAACCCAGGTCTCCCACATTGCGGGCAGATTCTTTACCAGCTGAGCCACAGGGAAGCCCAAGTATACTGGAGTGGGTAACATATCCCTTCTTCATGGGATCTTCCCGACCCAGGAATCAAACCAGGGTCTCCAGCATTGCAGGCAGAATGTATATTTTCTTTCTCTGTAAGAAAGACTTTTCAAATTATAAAAGTAATAAATACTTAGAGAAATTCGGAAGCAGAGATAAACAGACAAGAAAATAAAAATGCTTCAAAGTCTCTTCATCATGATATATATTGTAGTTATAGCTGGCTTTCTTTTTTAATTTTTATTGGAGTACAGTTGATTTCCAATGTTGTGTTAGTTTCTGCTGTACAGCAAAGTAATTCGGTTATACATATACATATATCTACTCTTTTAGATTCTTTTTCCATATAGGTCTTTACAGAGTATTGAGAAGAGTTCCATATACTATACAGTAGATCCTTATTAGTTATGTATCTTACATATAATAGTGTTTTTATGTTACTTAAAATAGTGTTATGTTACAAAAGCTGGCTTTTTGTCAGCTGGATATGTTTTCTTGTTAACAGTCTAGAATCTCGTTGTTAATAACTTTATAACATTTAATTTTATGTTTGAACCATTACTTTATCAATCCCTTATTATTGAACATTTGCATTGTTCAAATTTTTGCAGGTATCAGTGATACCCAAGTAAACAGATAAATATTCCTAAAGGTGAATTCCTAGGAAGGAAACTTATGGTTTAAGGATATATACCCTTTGAAGAGTTTGGGTAATTATTATCATCTTCTTTACCAGAAAAGTTATACCAAACTAAACTCTTCCAACAGTGTTCAAGATTAGATATGCATTTGAAGTTTCTACTATATGGCTCTGACCTCAGCTAGAACCCTGATGAGTATGCTGAGCTTGACCAAGCATGATTCCAGTCAGCCAGGACTCCCATCTCATCATCAAGTAGGGTTCTGAGAGCTCTGCACGAGCATTAGCTCCTCAGAGCCCTGGAGCTACCTTTCTGCTTCCTTTCATCTCTACCTGAGAAACTCATCAGTCTTACCATTTCACTCAGTATCATGAAATAATAATCATATTGGCTAGAATATTTTTGAAGTCAGCACTAGTTCTAACAAATGACTTTCTCCCAGGTTTTGGGTGGAATGTTTGTGTTCTGGTGAGAGTTAATTCCCACATATGCAATCCTGAGTAACCTGTTTGCCAACCTTAAAATCCTACACCACAGTTTTCTAAGTTGCATAATCCTTTCATCTCTGAGAAATACATTCCCCTGCTTGCCCAGCTATGCCCTTGGAGTACATAAAACAATAATAAGCATTTATTCTGGGCTTTTAATCTTCAAAGTACTTTGTGAACAATAACTAATTAATTTTCACAACACTCTTATAAGATTAGTAAGTACGCCTCCTCCCCTGAAATAAAAACAGCACAAGCCACTGAAAGATGTGACAGCATAAAAATGTCAGGACCTAATAGTCTGGGAAGAGAAGATTGCTGGTTACCAACTCAGTTTTGAGAATAGGAGGAAGGTGGGCAGGCTAGTGATGTATCCCGAATCATAGAGGGAATCAACAGCAGAGTAGC
The DNA here is from genome assembly GCA_935064755.1 of Tragelaphus eurycerus. Taxonomy (NCBI): domain Eukaryota; kingdom Metazoa; phylum Chordata; class Mammalia; order Artiodactyla; family Bovidae; genus Tragelaphus; species Tragelaphus eurycerus. The sequence goes on from CAKXYN010000266.1 coordinate 674,652, forward strand.
AATTAGATCTCACTTTGCTAGTGCCCATTGTTATGCTTAGGCAAACAGCAGGTAGACCACAGTAATTCTGTCAAAACTCTGTATGGCAGTTAAGAGTATCTGACAAGTTCAAGGTCACCTGCTTACAACCAAATAATGTAAAGGAACGATACAATGAAAAAGTCATAAATACTCAAATTAATGACATAAGAAGGAGAAAATGTATCTCAGGAAACAGGCACACTGGGCATTGAATTTAAAGTTTAGACATTAATGAAGAACTTAGAACTATAAATGCAAATGACATGTGACTGTACAATGAATCATGACAGGACTGTCCCATGAATTCTTGCTTGGATATAAACCTGTACCATCAAATAATGCTAGATTATTTGATGCTACTAAAATTCTAGAGAGTAGGTAAACGTATAGCTTTGAACACTCTTGGGGAAAATAATTCACTTGTTTTATACAACAGTTGAGTACTGATTACTTTTGATCTTTGTGACTGGAGTAGATAGTAATAAAAATAATTCTAAGTTTTAAAACTTTTCATTAGCAGCAAAATCATTAACATGATTATGCTCCAGACTCTAATGATAAGCATCATTTGCTGTCATATTTCTACTTTATGTGGATGGCACATATAATGAGCACATGGTAAAAGTAGACTAGTCTCTTGAAGAATAATAATACACTGATACATTATGTATTGAAAATATTATTTACTATATTATTGCCTATTAGTGCTAGATACTCTACACAGTATCTAATCAATATTTGTAGCTGTCTAATGTGAGCCAATGCCTGCTGGATTTGATAAAGAATAAGATTGCGGTCCTGCCCTAGATGAGACTACAGATAATAGAAAAATTACTAATAAATACACTATCATAGACATATGTTATACTAAGGTTTGTACCCCTTCAAACAGGCTTATTGGAGTCTAAAGATGTCCAATATGCTATGGGAAAGTTCAGTTCAGTCACTCAGTCGTGTTCAACTCTTTGTGACCCCATGGACTGCAGCAAACTGCAGCACGCCAGACTTCTCTGTCTTCACCAACTTCCAGAGCTTGCTCAAACTCATGTCCATCCAGTTGGTGATGTCATCCAACCAACTCATCCTCTCTCTACCCCTTCTCTTCCTGCCTTCAATCTTTCCCTGCATCAGGATCTTTTCCACTGAGTCAGTTTTTCTCATCAGGTGACCAAAGTATTGGAGTTTCAGCTTCAACATCAGTCCTTTCAATGATTATTCAGGACTGATTTCCTTTAGGATGGACTGGTTGGATCTCCTTGCAGTTCAAAGGACTCTCAAGAGTCTTCTCAAACACCACAGTTGAAAAGCATCAATTCAGTGCTCAGCATTCTTTATGGTCCAACTCTCACATCCATACATGACTACTGGAAAAACCACAACTTTGACTATACAAAACTTTGTCAGCAAATGCTTTTTAATATGCTGTCTAGGTTGGTCATAGCTTTTCTTCCAAGGACAGTGTCTTTTAATTTCATGGCTGCAGTCACCATGTGCAGTAATTTTGGAGCCCAAGATAATAAAGTCTGTCTCTGTTTCCATTATTTCCTCATCTATTTTCCATGAAGTGATGGGACCAGATGCCATGATCTTCGTTTTTTGAATGTTGAGCTTTTAGCCAGCTTTTTCACTCTCCTCTTTCACTTTCATCAAAGGGCTGTTTAGTTCCTCTTCACTTTCTGCCATAAGGGTGGTGTCATCTACGTACCCTACAATCTTGATTCCAGCTTGTGCTTCATCCCGCCCAGCATTTTGCATGATGTATTCTGCATATAATAAAGCAGGGTGACAATACACAGCCTTAACATACTCCTTTCCCAAATTGGAACCAGTCCATTGTTCCATGTCTGTTTCTAACTATTGCTATGCAGAACCTGCTGCTGCTAAGCCACTTCAGTCATGCCCGACCCTATGTGACCCCATAGATGGCAGCCCACCAGGCTCCCCTGTCCCTGGGATTCTCCAGGCAAGAGTACTGGAGTGGGTTGCCTGCAGAAGAGTGGAGGGCAATTACTAATAGCTCCAAAGAGAATGAAGCAGCTGGGCCAAAGCAGAGATGATACTCAATTGTGATTGTGTGTGGTAGTGAAAGTAAAGTCTGATGCTGTAAAGAACAATAGCACAAAGGAACCTGGAATGTTACATCCATGAATCAAGGTAAATTGGGCATGGTCAAGTAAGAGACAGCAAAAGTGAACATCAACATCTTAGGAATCATTGGACTGAAATGGACGGGAATGGGCAAATTTAATTCAGTTGAACATTATATCTACTACTGTGGGCAAGAATCCCATAGAAGAAATGGAGTAGTCCTGATAGTCAACAAAAGAATCCTAAAGGCCATACATGGGTGCAACCTCAAAAACAGAACAATATCAGTTCACTTCCAAGGCAAACCATTCAACATCATAGTCCATGGCCCAATTACTGATTTTTCACTGATGCTGAAAAACCTGAAGTTGACCTGTTGTATGAAGACCTACAACACCTTCTAGAACTAACACCAAAAAAAGATGTCTTTTTCATCATTGGGGATTAAAATGCAAAAGTAAGAAGCAAGAGATACCCCAAAATAATATCAGCTCCAATTTGGCCTTGGAGTACAAAATGAAGCAGGGCAAAGGCTAAAAGAGTTTTTTCAAGAGAACACACTGGTTATAGCAAACACCCTTTTCCAACAACCCAAGAGACACCTCTATACATAGACATCAATCGATGGTCAATACTGAAATCAGATTGATTATATTTTTGCAGCCAAAGATGGAGATGTTCTATACAGTTAGTAAAAAACAATACCTGGAGCTGACTGTGGCCTAGATCCTGGCTACCTTATTGCAAAATTCAGGCTTAAATAGAAAAACGTAGGAAAAACTACTAGGCTGTTCAGGTATGACCTAAACCAAATTCCTTATGATTATACAGTGGAGGTGACAAATAGATTCAAGAGATTAGATCTGATAGACAGAGTGCCTGAAGACCTATGGACAGAGGTTTATAACACTGTACAGAAGGTGTGACCACAACTATCCCCAAGAAAAAGAAATGCAGGAAGGCAAAGTGGTTGTCTGAGGCACTTCAAAAATAGCTGAGGAAAGAAGAAAAGCAGAAGACAAAGGAGAGGAGGAAAAGTATATCATCCGAATGCAGAGTTCCAGAGAATAGCAAGGAGAGACAAGAGAGTCTTTGTAAATGAACAGTGGAAGGAAATATGGGAAAACGATAGAATGGGAATGACTAGAGATCCCCTCAAGAAAATTGGTTATATCAAGGGAACATTTCATTCAAGGATGGGCATGATAAAGGGCAGAAACGGTAAAGATCTAACAGAAGCAGAAGAGATTAAGAAATGGCAAGAATATACAAAAGAACTATACAAAAGTCTTAAACACCCAGATGACTATGATGGTGTGGTCACTCACCTAGAGCCAGAAATCCTGGAATGTGAGGTCAAGTGGGCCTTAGGAAGCAGTATTATGAACAAAGCTAGCAGAGGTGATGAAATTCCAGCAGAGGTATCTCAAATCCTAAAAGATGATGCTGTTAAAGTGTTGCACTCAATATGTCAGCATGTTTGAAAAGCTTAGCAAAAGCCACAGGACTAGAAAAGATCAGGTTTCATTCCAGTCCCTAAGAAGGGCAATGACAAAGAATGTTCAAACTGCCCTATAACTGCACTCATTTCACATGCTAGCAAGGTTATGCTCAAAATCCTTCAAGTTAGGCTTCAGCAGTACATGAATTGACAGCTTCCAGATGTACAAGCTAGATTTAGAAAAGGCAGAGGAACCAGAGATCAAATTGCCAACATTTGTTAGATCATGGGGAAAGCAAGGGTGTTCCAGAAAAACATCTGCTTCTGCCTCATTGACTATGCTAAAGCCTTTGACTGTGTGGATCACAACAAACTGGAAAATCCTTAGAGATGGGAATACCAGACCACCTTACCTGTCTCCTGAAAAACCTGTATGCAAGTCAAAAAGCATCAGTTACAATCAGACTTGGAAGAAATGACTGGTTTCAAATTGGGAAAGGTATACCACAAGGTTGTATATGGTCACCCTGCTTATTTAACTTATATGCAGAGTACATCATGTGAAGTGCTGGGCTGGATGACTCACAAGCTGGAACCAAGATTGCTGGGAGAAATATCAATAACCTCAGATATGCAGATGACACCACTCTAATAGCAGAAAGTGAAGAGAATCCATAGAGCCTCTTGATGAGGGTGAAACAGGAGAGTGAGAAAGCTGGCTTGAAACACAACATTAAAAAAACTAAGATCATGGCATCAGGCCCCATCACTTCATTGCAAATGGGAAAAGTGGAAACAGGCAAATTTTATTTTCTTGGACTCTAAAATCCCTGTGGATGATGACTGCAGCCATGCAATTAAAACACATTTGCTCCTTGGAAGGAAAGCTATGACAGCATATTAAAAAGCAGAGTCATCACTTTGCTGACAAAGGTCCATAGAGTTAAAGCTATGGTTTTTCCAGAAGTCACGTACAGATATTAAAATTGATCCATAAAGAATGCTTAGTGCTGAAGAATTGATGCTTTCAAATTGTGGTGCTGGAGAAGACTCTTGAGAGTCCCTTAGACAGCAAGGAGATCAAACCAGTCAATCCTAGAGGAAGTCAATGCTGAATACTCATAGAAGGACTGCTGCTGAGGCTGCAGATCCAATATTTTGGCCACCTGATGCAGAGAGCCAACTCACTGGAAAAGACCCTGATGTTGGGAAAGATTGAAGGCCAAAGGAGAATAGGACAGCAGAGGATGAGCTGGTTAGATAGCATCACCGACTCAGTGGGCACAAATTTGAGCAAGCTCTGGGAGATAGTGGAGACAGGGAAACCCGGCATGCTGCAGTCCGTGGGGTCACAAAGAGTCAGATGCAACTTATCAACTGAACAACTATAACTACACAGTGTAAACAGCAAAGCCTGACATATAGTATGAAAACGTATGAGTTTTAGCAAAAAAAGATCTGATTTTAAACTGTAGTACTGCTACATACTAGCAGTGTGTCACTGAGCAGGTTGCATACACTCAGCAGTTCCCAATTTCTCATGTGTGTAATGAGGATAACATAGATTAGTCAGGACTTATGGTTGCAAGTGACCTTTGGTTAACTCCATATTCCTTTCTGACAACTGCCTCATTTCTCTGCTCTTCTGAAAGAATCATTCATACTCTGTCTCCAGATCCTTGTTTCCCCACTTTCTTCAGCGCACTGCTTGGAAGCTCCTGTTTCTCAGTATTCACTGAAGCTTCTCTTTTTCAAGATCAACTTAGTCAACCAGTTTTCAGTTCTCAGTGCTCACCTTACGGGACTCTGAATAGCTGGTCTCCAGAAGGCATGGCTGAACACATTCTTTCCTTATTAAATACTTCCTTCTTGACTTCTTTAATATTATAATCATTTGGACTTTCTATGACCTCAATAGAGATTACTTTTTAATCTCTGAAGATACCTCTTTTTCTGCCTGAATTGTAAATATTGGATCATCCAAGAGCTCCATCTTTGTTCCTCTACTGGGAGATCTCATCATACCCTATGGCTTCAAATAGAATGCATGTTTATATCTACAGGCTGTATAACTTTTCTAAACTCCATACTGGCAAATCCAACAGTCTGCTCAGCATCAGCTCTATTGTAGGTAAGAAGAATTTCGCACTTAACACTTCGTATTGAAATTGTGACATCTACCCATTCATCCCATTATCAGTCCTGTCAAACTTTTTCTCCCCAGATCATCTCCATCTCCTTTAGTCTCACAACTTTTCACCCAGTTTATTATGCCAAAATCCTAGGAAGCAGCCTTATTGTTTCTTTGACCTTCTACTCCCACTTTTCATCTCTCCCACTCTCCATTCATATATCTAATCAATCTATCAGGAGGTCCTACTGCTCTAAGAATGTATCCTGATTCCATCAATTCCTCTGTCTTTACTGCAACCACCATAGTTCAAGCTGACAACATCTCTCTCTTGGATTAATAGACTCTTAACTGGTCTCCCTTCTGCTTTTCCTCTTGTCCAACTACAGTTTGTTCTTCATGTAACAAGGTGAGTAGTTTTTGGAACATAAAACAACTAAGTTTATGCTGCTACTACAAAATTATCAATGGTTTTGAATTGCAATTATAATAAAATCCAGAATCCTTAGCAAATTCTAAGAGAGCCTGTATGAAATTGATCTTCCCCACCCACCTTGTGGAGAAGGCAATGGCATCCCACTCCAGTACTCTTGCCTGGAAAATCCCATGGACGGAGGAGCCTGGTAGGCTGCAGTCCATGGGGTCACTAAGAGTCAGAAACGACTGAGTGACTTCACTTTCACTTTTCACTTTTATGCATTAGAGAAGGAAATGGCAACCCACTCCAGTGTTCTTGCCTGGAGAATCCCAGGGACGGGGGAGCCTGGTGGGTGGCCATCTATGGGGTCGCACAGAGTCGGACACGACTGAAGCAACTTAGCAGCAGCACCCACCTTGTTCATCGTGACCTTTATTAAGCTTGATATAACAAGTGTATCTGGATTTCAGAGACAATGTAGTTATATTTTCCCCTACTGGGAAACTCATGCCCCGTATTTTCTTGTAGCTGGCTCCCTGACAATCCAGATCTCAACTCAAACAGCAATTCCTTAGAGAGACTTTCTTTGACATTTTGAATAAAGTTGTCTCCACCCTCTTCCATAAGCACACATTTAATTTTTACTCCATTAGCCTTTCTAAATCTTTTCAAAGCATATATTACTATCTGAAATTTTATTAGTCATGTATTTATTATCTGCCTTCCTCATTAAAAGATTCCATAAAGCTAAGACCTTATCTTTTTTCTTCTCCTATGTACCCTCTCCACACCTTGGAGGGTTTTAGGCTATTCACAGGCATTTATTTAAAAATTTGTACAGTATAAGTAGAAATTCAACTCAAACTGGCTTAAGGATAAATAGAAAAGATAAAAGCAACCTAAAGGTTGAGGACTATATTTAATGTAAAGTCTGGCTGAAGCCAAGTATGCGAGATTGACATGTTAGTCTATGTTTTTCAGCCTCGGTTCAGTTTTCCTCTATGCTAGCTGCACTCTCAGGTGGCTTCAGCAGAACAAACAAACAATAGCGTGGTGTGTGTGTGTGTGCTAAGTCGCTTCAGTCATGTCTGACTCTTTGTGACTCCATAGACTTTAGCCCACCAGGCACATCTGTCCATAAGCATCTCCAGGCAAGAATATTGGAGTAGGTAGCCATTCCCTTCTTCAGGGCATCTTCCTGACCCAGGGATCAAACCCAGGCCTCCTGCATCTCTTGCATTGCAGGCGGATTCTTTACCACTGAGACATAGGGGAAGCCCACAGCAAGTGGTACCTCCTGAATAATGATTCTTTCTGTGCTCAATCTCAGAAGAAGGAAAGTTTCCTGGAAAGAGAGACTGATTTGCCCACTTTCTTACCCCCAAAACCTAGAAGAGTGTCTGAAATATAGTAAATACTAATTAATATTTATTGAGTTAATTAATGAATAAATACAAACCTTGTCTCTCTCAGTACCCACTCACATATCAACTCCTAGAGAAGACTCTATTGGCCCATTCAAGGAGAAAATATAATGCTGAGAAATCAGCTGCATCACGCTCTTATGCTAGTAGACAGTGTTCGATCAAAATCATAAATGATAGTGAAGCTCCCAGTAGAAAAAGTATGATGAGAAACCAAAAGATTTCTACCACAAATACCTAATTGATTAAGTTGATTTAAGGATTCAAGGACTTTATATCTTTATTGTGAAAAAGGCTGTTCCAACATAGAGGGGAAAAACTATTTCAACAAATATTACTTTCTCCTGCCACTTGGAACGTACTAACCTATTTGGGATACAGAAACGGCTTGAATAAATTAGGTTCCATCTACTTACAAGACTTAAGACTGCCTATCCTTAAGACTTCAGAATAAGTTTACAAACTAGTAAATCTGAAAAGCTAGTCTCAAACAGAGATTCTTTTGGATTGGGAACAAAAGCCATCTGAGTTTCAAATATCTATTGTTATATTTACCCAAGAAACCTAAACATCAAACTCTGGAAAAAGTTTTTACAACTGTCTGGGTCCCTCCACCTTTCTAATTCATCTAGTGCATCTGTGTCAGCTATCTGCCTTGGTCCCAGTTCTCTCTTCCCATAGGTAGATGATAGGCAGAACTTTAAATGGTGGAATGGCTATGCTTCGGGCCTTTTCTGTTGAGATAGGTTTTGCGATGTGCATATTTCAAGGATGAAATAAGCAGCATAGGGGAAGGGATATTTCCAGCTTTCCTGGAATTGATTTTACTTAGTAAAATGTGCTGTCTTGCTTTCACACATTCATTGTCCTGAATTCTATATATTTCTCTAGCAATTCATTCTCCCATTTTCCCAGACAATATTTTTCACATTATATTCACTTCACAAACCTCAAACCACTGTTCCCCACTCCTTAATCTGAAGTAAAAGCCTTGCTCTTATTTTTCTAAGGAAATAAAAATTATCAAAAGAGCATTTAGTACAGATGTCTGTAATCCGCCATGTCTGCAGATAAACTGTATGCTCTGTCAAGGGTCATGCACACTGGTTATGCATAGGATTTAGCCGTCTCATCTTTGCAAGGATTTTGATCTAACCAGCATTTACTCTCTCTCTCCTACATCTTCAGTTTTCCGTCCGAGTGGACCCTTGCTGTGAATGCATACTTGCACAGTCTCTCTTGATCAAACACACCTATCCAACAATTGTTTCACTTTTCTCTTTCCCTCTACAGCAGTATGCCTGTGAAATAACTACACTTTCTTTCCTCACCTCTCTCTTGAAGCCTGTCTCTTGGGCTTCCCTGGTGGCTCAAGATGTAAACAATCTGCCGGCAATGCAGGAGACCTGGTTTCAATCCCTGGGTCAAAGATCCCATGGAGAAGGAAATGGCAATCCACTCCAGTATTCTAGCTTCAAAAATCCCTTGGACAGAGGAGCCTGGTAGGCTACAGACCGTGGAGTCACAAAGAGTTGGACACAACTGAGCGACTTCACTTTCCTTTTCTCTTGAACCCACTTCAGTCAGACTTTTGTCCCTACCTGTCCACCAAAACAGCTTTTGTCAAGGTCACCATTGACCTCATATTACTAGGTCCTCTGATCAAACCACAAGTTCTATCTTACTCTGCCAAGAAACCCTGCGTACATAGAATTTTTATCTTTTTTTCCTTCTTGAAATACTCTTCTTGCTTTCAGAACAATGTTTTCTTTTGATTCACCTCCTTGCTCATCAGGTACTTCCATCCATTTCTTTGCTGGTTTTTCTTCTTACTGCCAAGCTCCTAATATTCATTGATCCAGGGCTCTATTCTCAGACTTTTCTTATCTACTTATCCTCACTGCATTAGGATTTCCATCATATAAAATTACTGTCTATATGCTAATGTTAACCAAATGTACCTCTCTGGTCTCTAACTTTCCTTTGAATTCCCAACTGTATGACCAAATTTCCCACTCAGTAGCTCCATTTAGAATTCTACTTCTCAAACTTAATGTATGTTAAAACGCTCCCAAACTAAATAATTGACCCAGAAAAATCCCAAACGTGCTCCTTCTCACATTCCCCATCTCAGTTACGGGCAACTTCATTTCTCAGTCTACCAGGAGAATTACGTCTACCTTCAAATATGTCTAAAAAATAAGCACTTCCCACTACCTCTATGTCTTTACTTAGTCTAAACTTCCATCATTTTACATGAATTATTTTAATAGCCCCATTACCTACCACAGTTGATCCTTTTGCACAGAAGCCAGAGAGGATTCTTAAAAACATAAGTCAGGTCAAGTTACTTCTCAGCTCAAAACCCTCCAGTGGCTTCATATTGCTTGTAGAACAGAATCCAAACTCTTCACCATGATGCTACAAGCCCTCCATAGTCTGGCTCTTGACTGCTTTTCTGACCTCATTTCCCGCCACTCCCACTCACACCCTCACCAGCTGTTGCACCAAAATTCTGCTCTTCGTTGAACATGCCAGGCTCATTTCTACCTTGGATTCTTTGCATGTGCTGGTTGTTCTCTAAAACACTCTGCTCTACAATTTTCACATCCTTGCTCTATTCAGGCCTCAAAATCCTTCCCTGATGACCCTATCCAGAACAATTCTTTTCTTGCTTTAGAACTCATTTCTTTCTAGTGCTTATCAGTATGTGACCTGTATGTTAGTCAGTGCCCAGTCAAGAGACAGAAACAACACCATATATTTAAAGAAGAAAATTTTAATATAAAGAATTTTAAAACTAGTAAGAGGCAGTTAACTAATAAAAGGGGTAAACGAGGACCCTGAGGATTCTAGATACAGCCCATGCAGAAAGGTAGCGACTACCTCTAGGCTGAAACACTATCAAAGCTAAAGACTAAGAGTGCTTCTCCCTTCCTAGGGCTGGGACTCAGACATTTTCAGAGAGGATATGGCTACCAGAAGAACATGTAGCCTATCTGTAGCCAGGAAAATTTACCAATGGGTATGAGCTATTACTGGTCTTTAAAAGTCTGCTCTTGTCAGAGGGTATGGCCAGGCCTGTGCTGCCTGCCATGGCTGGAGATTGGACAGACTGGAACCCGTGAGAAGTGGCCACGGTTAAGGGCAGCTTGACCTAAGGAAGCAGCTAGAACTCATCTGTAGGAATTGCTGGGCTTTCTCATAGAATAATAATAATGGATGACAGGAACTCTGAAAGGAAATATCATCCTGCCTTGGCATATTGCCCTATGATGTGTATTAATGAAGTTTAATATTTTGAAGCTGGAAAACAAGAAATGTTCACAATGTCCAGCTTTAGCTTTCTAAACCTAGGTAAAGAAGGGAGGATTTGGAAAGACAATAAATTAATAATTGGAACAACAGGTTGCATATATATCTGTTTATTTTTCATTTCCTCCCCCACTAGAATACAAGCTCTTTGAAACCAGGGACTCTATCTTGTTCTCCTCTGTGTTCCAGCACTTAATATAGGTCCCAATGATGTAGCAGGAAATTTAAAAATGTTAAAAATTAACTGAAAATAGAAATATATAGCCTGGCTCTTTTTAGAAGTCTTTTGTTCCTTTTATTGGATATCCCTAGCATACTTTTCCTCTTCTTTGCCTCTCATACCCCAAATTACCTCAATGAAGCCTGCTTGTCTGACTCTTGGGTCATGTAGGTACATCACATGCCTCAAGGGTGAACACAGGTCCTGAGCCAGTTAATCACTGTATCCTATCCTTTAGCCAATGAGATTCGGGCCCAGATGTGTTCTAGAAGCTGTTAGTGAAAAAAAGTCCTATATTTTGGGTTTTTCATGAAAAGGAAGTAAGTCTGGGTTTGCTGGCAGAACCCCCAGTCATCATGAGGGCTTATCTGAAGTGAGAGCTGACTCAGACAAGAGCCAAGCAGAAAGATGGAGAGAGACAAGAACAGAATGACATCATCTGAATCCCTCACTGCAGCCATCCACAGACTTTCAAGTTACATTAGCCCATAAATGTCCATTTTTGCCTAAAGGTACTAGTCAAGGGTTCTCCAGAGAAACAGAACCAATAGAATACATATAGGTATATATACATATAGATATATATAGGCATATGGAGAGATTTATTGTGAGGAATTAACTCATTATATGATGTTGAGAAGTCCCAAGATCTTCAAACTGGAAGCACAGGAATGCCAGTGATGTAATTCCAGTCTGAATCCAAAGCTCTGAGAATGAGAGCTGAAGATGTAAATCCCAGTCCAAAGACAGGAAAAGAGCAGATGAAAAGAAAAAGACATTAAGAGACGATAAACAATATGAGTCTTTTCATACAAAAAGTAAAAGATGGAACTGCACCTATTATAGAGCCAAAAAGTTCTGATTTAGAAAACAGTGGGCAGGATACCCTCTAAACTATTGACTCTCAGTCAGTTCAGTTCAGTCGCTCAGTTGTATCCAACTCTTTGAGACCCCATGAATCACAGCACGCCAGGCCTCCCTGTCCATCACCAACTCCCGGAGTTCACCCAAACTCACATCCATCGAGTCAGTGATGCCATCCAGCCATCTCATCCTCCGTCATCCCCTTCTCCTCCTGCCCCCAATCCCTCCCAGCATCAGAGTCTTTTCCAATGAGTCAACTCTTCCCATGAGGTGGCCAAAGTACTGGAGTTTCAGCTTAGCTAGTAATAGGATAAAGAGGAAATGGGAATCTTAATATTTTAAAACATAATATTTTAAACCTGGATCCATTCTCCCCAACGACTTATAATCCAAAAACATACTGCAAGTGAATTGGATATCTGAAAACAACAATAAAACCGAAAACATTAAGTAGATGATGATAGATATATAGATGGATAAATAGATGAGAAGGAAGGGATGAAAGAAAGAGAAAGAAAAAGGAAGAAAGGGATGAAGGAAGAGAGAAAAAAGAAAGGACGAAGGAAAGCAGGAAGGAAAAGAGGAAATCCATATACATATATACATTCCTCTTAGTGGTTCTGTTTCTCTGATTGAGTCATGAATGATACATTATTGAATTGATTTGAACTACATTGAAATCCTAAGCATGAGGGCTTAAGACTTGAAAACTTGAAAAATTAGTGACTTTAAGAAGAGTGAGAAAATAGTATAGATAGATCTTACATTAGTCTGCATATCTCCAAATGAGAACAATGAAAATGGCAACTCGCCTGGAAATTTTACAAAGGATATCAGAGAGAAGGAAAGACACAGTCAATGTCGTAATTTCAGATTCTACGGTCACTTTAGTAAACTCTTGACTTCTGATTCCACCTTTTACGTTCCAGGCATTGAATAAAAGGAAAGGGAGACAATTTGGCTAGATGAGATCACTTGTTCTAGAAGCATCTAGGACACCAGATTTTTATCTTGAAAATTTACTTTCTTTGATATATGTTATTTATTGCTTTAAAATATATACATATATTACATTTATATTTTCCTAGAGAAGTTGAAGTCACAGCTAAAAAGAGAAAAAGAATTTGCATCTTTACACAATATATAACATAATGAAACTGTGTCCATCAGGTTTACTTCTGATTCAATTTCTTCATAACATCTATTTCCATTGAACAAAAATAATATGCTGTCATGTATCTGGGACATACTCACACTTTCTATTTTCATATTAACAGCACAAAATCTGTCATTGTTAACTTGATATAACTGCCACCAACACCACCTCCAACACATGGACATGCATATTGCAGACTCACAATTTCATCTATTCTATACTTGGAATGTTCTACAAAAGTCAACAGTTTTTCTCACTCCTTTCAACCTGTTTTCAGTCTTATAACCTGGATACAAAGTGAGGTTTTCATTCAAACAGACACAATAAAATGTCTATATAATGAGAAACAGTACCTTCATTCTCTTCTATATTTTACAGATTCTCTACTATGAGTAGGTTTTATTCTTCTGGGGGCTTCCCAAGTGGCTCAGTAGGTAAAGAATCCACCTGCCAATGTGGTGAGACACAGAAAACGCAAGTTCAATTTCTGCGTCAAGAAGTTCCCCTAGAGGAGGGCATGGCAATACACTCCAGTATTCTTACCTGGAGAATTCCAAGGACAGAGAAGCCTGGTGGGCTACAATCCATAGAGTAGCACAGAGTCAGAAATGATTGAAGCAGCTTAGCATGCATGTACATTATTCTTCTAAACCAAAAAAAAATGGCTTTTTAAAACAACAATAAAATTTTTGTCTGTAAATTGAAGGGGAAAGTGATAATGAAAGAGACTTTCAACAAAGTAGACAAATATGTTCAAAACTGAAACATCTTTTACAAAATCTCTCTTGATTAAGGACATTACACTCTAAACCATTATTTCTATTTGTTATAACCTACATATCCCTTTTGTATCATATTATTTAATATTCATGCTATTTTGTGTGTATTTGTGGATATATATACATACATATGTTAGATATACATATACTTGTGTTTGTTTTGTATTATACATGTATTTCTGTCTATATATTATATACATATAATATATACAATTAGAAATTCCTAAGTGTATCTTTTATTTCCTAAATATAGAAAGGGAGGAAAATTATTAATTTACTATCCCTTCTTGCTATTTCCTTCAGGATTCTCTATAATTAAGGCAAACACCAATCCTAAATTTTATTTCCTTTCCCACTTATATTTTTAGTCTTTGAGTTAACTTCAATATAAGACACCCAAGCCAGAAATCCACAAGTTATCTTATGCTCATTATGAAAAGGCAAAAAGATAAGACACTGAAAGATGGACTCCACAGGTTGGTAGGTGCCCAATATGAAAATAGAGAACAGTAGAGGAATAACTCCAGAAAGAATGAAGAGATGGAACTAAAGCAAAAACAGTGCCCAGTTGTGGATGTGACTATTGATGCAATAAAGAGCAATAATGCATAGGAACCTGGAATGTTAGGTCCAAGAATCAAGGTAAATTAGAAGTGGTCACACTGCAGATGGCAAGAGTGAACAATGACATTTTAGGAATCAGTGATTAAAATGGACTGGAATGGGCGAATTAAGATGACCATTATGCCTACTACTGTGGGCAAAAGTCCCTTAGGAGAAATGGAGTAGCCTTCATAGTCAACAAAACAGTCCAAAATGCAGTACTTGGGTGCAATCTCAAAAATGACAGAATGATCTCTGTTTGTTTCCAAGGCAAACCATTCACTATCATAGTAATCCAAGTCTATGCCTCAACCAGTAAGGCTGAAGAAGCTGAAATTGAATGGTTTTATGCAGACCTACAAGACCTTCTAGAACTAACACCCAAAGAAGATGTCCTTTTCATCATAGGGGACTGGAATGCAAAAGTAGGACGTCAAGAGATACCTGGAATAACAGGCAAATTTGGCCATGGAGTACAAAATGAAGCAGGGCAAAGGCTAACTGAGTTTTGTCAAGATAATGCACTGATCATAGTAAACACCCTCTTCTAACAACACAAGAGAAGACTCTACACATGGGCCTCACCAGATGGCCAATACCAAAAGCAGACTGATTATATTCTTTGCAGCCAAAGATGGAGAAACCCCAGGGATGGGGGAGCCTGGTGGGCTGCCATCTATGGGGTCACACAGAGTCGGACATGACTGAAGTGACTTAGCACCAGCAGCAGCAGCTGTCCAGTGAGGCCAATGCTGGGTAGTGGTTGTCCTCTATGAGATCCAGCCTGCCTCTCCAGTGGGCCCCAGACAGAGTTGTGCTTCCTACATTTCTCCCATGTCTTTGCTCTCTACATGTTAGTGATTCCATCAAGATGGTGCTCCATTCTCATCTTCGCAACACAGACAAATCTTACACAAGCTGACATATGCAAGCCCCATCATTACTCCTACTTCAGAAACTGAGAACCTGCAGGCCCATCCTAACCTCTGTCCTCCTGGCAGTTCCCCACCACACTGTCTGTCTTCAATTCTCTTTTCTTTAGTCCAAGTGGCACAAGATTGTTTCAGTAAATTCAGTGGCCAACAAGACGTCCAAAAGGGGAATAAATATCAGTCTTTCATTCTGTGTATACCCCCAATATTTAAGTACAATTCTTTTGGAGTTTGCTCTCCTTTCCCTTGGATTTAGGGAGGGAACAGCCTTCCTCCAAGAACACTGCACTTCTGCAAAAGCATCCAAACTGCAACCTACCAGTCTGGGAAAGTGGAGTGTAAGAGAGGGGATATTGGCAATAGATGGTAGAGCTAGTTCTAATTTGGCTATGCTCTCTAATAAGCCCTGCTTCTGCTGCTGCTGCTAAGTCGCTTCAGTCATGTCCGACTCTGTGTGACCCCATAGATGGCACCCCATTAGGCTCCTCCTCTGTCCCTGGAATTCTCCAGGCAAGAATACTGGAGTGGGTTGCCACAACTGCTGGTAATTCGTTAAATTTGTAGAATGAAGTACTTTTTTGTTTCAAATTCAGACTATAGTCACAACTTCTGTACTCAAGGGGAAAAAAGATACACTTAATGTCCTATTGCACTCATAATTGCTCCTAATCTACTACCTTTTACTTGCTCCATTCATCATTTATTTCTGGGAAGTTGTGGAAGAATCTAACCTCCTAAAAATCGATTTTCTGAAAGCCAAGTGACCAAATGACCAACTTATCAATTTTTTTTAAGTTCAATCATTTACCAAAAGCTTCTTTTTGAGAAATTCATTCACCTAAACTCAACTTGCTCAAGGCCAGTTTGCTGAAAGACTGTTAGCCAAAAGAAAAATTAGCCAAATTACAGATTTCCCAAATATTGTTTTCTCTTCTCTACCTTAAGTTTATAGCAAAGTTATTTGGAAAATTCAACAACATTTAAGGCTTTTTTTTTAAGTTTTAGTTTATATTTAGTTTAAGCTTATATTTAACTGTTGTTCTTTCACCCAGTTGATTAACGTAATAGGTTTGTTAGTTCCTCATTGGGTGACAATTCTGTATACAATTCACATTTCAAATGTTGAAACTTCACAAATTTTTTAAAAACTTTTATATATTTTATTGTTCTTTATATAACTTTTTTCCATAAATATTTTTTTCTTTCTCTTTTGTTTTTTAAACAGTGTGGTAACACACTTATAGGAGACTTGGAAAATACAGAACAGCATTACATATAGTACCACTATGTGCATAGACTTTGTTACTTCAGTCATGTCTGATTCTTTGCAACTCTATGGACCATAGCCCACCAGGCTCCTCGGTCCATGGGGTTCTCCAGGCAAGAATTCTTTACAATTATTTTTTTAAGTAGATAAATATTTTTAGTTGAAGTTTCAATATCAAACTCTCAAAAATTAATAGAATTAACAGACAAAAAGTAGAAGATATAATAGACCTGAAAAGTACCATGAGCCAATTTAACATAAAGATTTATACAGTTTTCACACAATCAGATCAGATCAGTCACTCAGTCGTGTCTGACCCTTTGCCACCCCATGAATCGCAGCACTCCAGGCCTCCCTGTCCATCACCAGTTCCCGGAGGTCACTCAGACTCACATCCATCGAGTCAGTGATGCCATCCAGCCATCTCATCCTCTGTCTTCCCCTTCTCTTCTTGGCCCCAATCCCTCCCAGCATCAGAGTCTTCTCCAATGAGTCAACTCTTCGCATGAGGTGGCCAAAGTACTGGAGTTTCAGCTTTAGCATCACTCCTTCCAAAGAAATCCCAGGGTTGATCTCCCTCAGAGTGGACTAGTTGGATCTCCTTGCAATCCAAGGGACTCTCAAGAGTCTTCTCCAACACCACAGTTCAAAAGCATCAATTCTTCGGCGCTCAGCCTTCTTCACAGTCCAGCTCTCACATCCATACATGACCACAGGAAAAACCATAGTCTTGACTAGGCAAACTTTTGCTGGCAAAGTAATGTCTCTGCTTTTGAATATGTGATCTAGGTTGGTCATAACTTTCCTTCCAAGGAGTAAGCGTCTTTTAATTTCATGGCTGCAGTCACCATCTGCGGTGATTTTGGAGCCCAGAAAAATAAAGTCTGACACTGTTTCCACTGTTCCCCATCTATTTCCCATGAAGTGATGGGACCGGATGCGATGATTTTCGTTTTCTGAATGTTGAGCTTTAAGCCAACTTTTTCACTGTCCACTTTCACCTTCATCAAGAGGCTTTTTAGTTCTTCTTCACTTTCTGCCATAAGAGTGCTGTCATCTGCATATCTGAGGTTATTGATATTTCTCCCAGCAATCTTGATTCCAACTTGTGTTTCTTCCAGTCCAGCGTTTCTCATGATGTACTCTGCATATAAGTTAAATAAACAGGGTGACAATATACAGCCTTGACGTACTCCTTTTCCTATTTGGAACCAGTCTGTTGTTCCATGTCCAGTTCTAACTGTTGCTTCCTGACTTGCATACAAATTTCTCAAGAGGCAGATCACAATAGTAGGATACAAATTCTATTCAAGTTCCCATAGACTATAAACCAGAAGACACTGGAACATATCCAGGAACATAAGGTGTAAAAATTTGCATGGTCTAAAAATATTGAAATCATAAAGATTTTGTTCTTTGATCACTGTGAAATTATGTTAGAAATCAATATCAAAAGATATTTTAAAATAATCCACATATTTTCAAGTACAGTCTGACATTTACCAAGAGAGATCCTTGATGTAGCCATGAGACATCTCAATTTTTTGAAACATATGCAGCATATTCTTTGAGTTGAACTTGATAAAAGCATCTGTAAATTCTGAGACGTCCAAAAGGCAATGGGCTCTATTCTGTATGTTTTAATGAAATCCATTTGATTGTTTATAAAGTTCTTGACATTAAGTTATGCACTACAGTTGTAATTCAAAATACAGTACCAATGTGCATTTCCAAAAGCCAGAGATCAAAAGTACAGAAAAATCCAGACATTAATAAGCTTTTCCTGGCTACAGTCAAATATTTGCTGCCAAAGTAAAGCTAAACAACACTAGAAATTCACAGCAGTCAAATATAATTTCACAGAAATCTTTGGAAACGGTTAAAACCACTCTTTTCCAGGGGAATTGCCTAAAACTTAATAAGTAGTTATAAGAAGTAGCTTTCTATAAATTTGTGAGTCGGGTAAATTGGACATTTTATGACATCAAATTGGGCATAACAATGAAGTATGCAACTCACACCAGACCTGATGTTGGTTTGAAACACTGGATTATAGCCACACTGCTTGAGAAGGATGCTTCATCGTCAGCCAGTGTGAGAATGAGGGTTGGCTATGTATACTGAGAAAGCTTTCTTTACCCAGGAATGTATATCCTGGGTATATACAAATGAGAGAAAAATACTATACGAAGTAAATTATGTGCAAAGAATTACACGGAGAAGAATGGGTAGTCCGTGGTGGCCAAGAGAGACTAGTGGGAGCAGAATCTTGTGGGGATAAAAGGAACAGAATATTGGTAGCATCTAGCAGAATTAGTTGGATCAGATTTTTCCTTGGAGAAACTATGGGGCCAACTCCCCTTATAGGCTTCAATCAAATGGGGATAAAACCATTGCTGATAAAAGCAATAACATAGTAATTAAAATACTAGCTACTATGTACCCAAAGTCAACTAAGTACTTGGTATTGGCTAGGGGAAAAGCAACTAAAGCTTTAAAACTCCCCAACTTTAAAAATCTATAATGTTCAGCCCCACAAAATAATACCAGCTAATTGTATATCCCTCTCCATTACTTTCAACAGTCCTGGGAAGAGGGATGGTAAATTCTTAACTCTGTGGTAGACATTTGGTGTCTATAAGGTAAGGAAAGAAGGGACAATACAAGATGAAATGGAAAATATGACACACCAGTGAGGATATTTTCCACCTAAAGGGAAAGAAATGGGAACTTAAGCAAATAAAATCTCAGGGCAGATAAACTCAAGGAGTATATTTGATACACTTTTAATATTAAGGTTATCCCACGACTTCTGCAATGGTAAAATAGGATGAACGTGGGATTTTCCTAAAGTGATCAGTGTCCTGTGATTTGTTTTCCTGTATGCTACCAGTAGCTATGATGGACTTAAGTATATCCACAAAGCCTCAGAAGCTGGGAGCTACAGGGCAGGCACTGTGCCGAGGTACTTAACCCTCACCCTAAAATAAAAATACTCCTTTTTGAAACTTCTCTATTTCTTGGTTCACCAAGAATCATCACTATAGCCCTGGCAGGCTGTGTGACTCCAGTTTACAGATAGGAAAATGGGACTTGAGAGCACTTATTAGACACATTGCCACAAAATGATACTGACATTCAATGGTAATTTGCTAGTTGGCTGCATCAATTGCATCGATTGTTTGATGCGATAGAACTCAAAATAATGAAAACAAATAGGATTTGTCCCTCCACCCTTCCCATATTTATCTGGGTTTGATTTATTCATTTTCCCTGTGCCTTAACACACTTCTAAGTTGGAAGTTTCAATTTGTATTTTACATAAAGGTCACAATCAAAGCATCTTCTTACTTCTTTTTAAACTATTTGGTATCTCTAGATACTTCAAATATTACTATATATCCTAAGTATGAACTATTAGACTTTGTAATGCATACTATTTTTTAAAGAAAAACAGAAGGAAAAAAAAAAAAATAAAAAAAAAAAAAACAGAAGGAAGGAAGGAAAGAAGGGAGGACAGAAGGAGTTAGAGAGGGAAGGAAGGAGGAAGAAAGGAAAGAAAGGAAGAAATTCTCTTAAATAATGACAGGCCTTCTTGCATTTGGATGTGACTAGGAATGAGGAGGGGAGAAGGCAATGGCACCCCACTCCAGCACTCTTGCCTGGAAAATCCCATGGATGGAGGAGCCTGGTGGGCTGCAGTCCATGGGGTGGCGAATAGTCAGACATGACTGAGCGACTTCCCTTTCACTTTTCACTTTCCTGCATTGGAGAAGAAAATGGCAACCCATTCCAGTGTTCTTGCCTGGAGAATCCCAGGGATGGGGGAGCCTGGTGGACTGTGAGTTAATATATGCCAAAGTGGTGTGAATCAGTTTTAGCTGGTTGTGGTGAATATGAACTCTTCAGAAGCTTCCTGAAAGGTTAGGGCTAGCTTGGACCAGTTAGATAGGGTTTGCCCAACTTCTGAGTGATCAAGTCTTGATTGAACCAGGAGGACGTGAGCAGGCTGGTCAAAACCAAAAGAATATCAGCAAAATAAATATTTTCCAGTTTAAATAAAAAAGTAATTAAGGATATTTGCTGATCATATTCTTTGATATATGACAGTACTTCATGAGTTATAATTAGATCACCAGTTTTATATAATAAAATTTTTTAAATACCATCATTGGTTGTAAAATACACATTATTTGCATTGAATTTTGTTTTCTTATGGTCGTGATTCAACTTCTATCTATTTTTTAGTAAGTAATTTCTTAATTAAGAGGTGCCAAAAAATGGAGTTAATATGTGTACACTATAATCTCAAAACTTTTGTTTTGCACCATTCAACTGGCTGATTAACTTGCCTTTTTGTAAACTCTAGTATATTTCTAAGACACTATAAATAATCATGACAATATCTAATAAAAATAGATGTCATATCACAAAACCACAGTAGAGTTTAAACTTAGTTTAGCAAAATCAACAACTTGCTCACAAGACTGATGAACTGCAGTTACGTGTTTTTAACAAAAGCATTTCTAGCAACCAGATAAGCAAGAATCTTCCTGACATAGATGGATGATAGCACATGTGCCAGAAGCCAGTGGAAAATAGGAGCTGTCATCTAGAAAATGACAGAGCCATTTCGAGTCCCTCTAGATTAGCACTCCATCTTCAGCTGAGCAGATATACTGTTAGCTGAAGGTCTATTGCCAACAAATCAGAAGCAAGAGGGCAAAACCCTATCCCTTTGAGATGACTGGAATCATCAGAGGCTCAGAGGCAGCAATGCACATGATAACCTCCCAGCTTTCTGTAAGGTTTCTGGCATAGGAAACAAAGCCAATAAAACTTCTACCATTTGCTCAGCAAAAAATACAAATTAATCTATTCACCCTAGAAATTTCCCAGTGTTCAAAAACCGTGTAAGCTAGTATAAACATTGTTTTTAACACCCTACCTTATTCGAAATTGTCTTACAGATAAGAACCTGCTTATAACATCACAAGCTTTGCTGCTTATCTTTATTTAAAAAATTAAGTATTCAGAAATTCATCTTCTCAGCCTTGTGTCACTAAATAAATACTAACTGACTGGCCAGTATCTCGAGAGGCAATTCTGAGGTTAAAAGGAAGGTCCAGAGTGCATTGAATTTAGCAAGACACATTTTTCAAAGTCAGCGGAGTTTGCATTTTGGTAAGGGCTTCCCTGACCTGTTTTGGAGCCTCTAGGGGCCATCCCTTTGTGACTGAGCATAATGCTGCCCTCCACATGGTCCTCTGGCAGAGAAGGAACACTGCTGTCCTGTTAATGGCTTGGGACTGCATGACACACTCTTGATAAAGCCATTCTTGTGACTCTGGGCACAGCAAGGTTGGGCATGGGCAGACTGCTGTCTCGTGGTCAGCCATTGGGGCAGCTCTGAGTACTGAGGATCCAACTCTGACACCATAAGGGAGGTCAGATCAGACCTGTGCATGAGGGTGGTCTACATGTCTGAGAATGGAAATCTCCAAGGGACAGCAATGGACATATCAACAGTTTTGATGCAAAATAATAACTACCTTATACACATTTTTCTCCATGGCTGAGGTTAGCAAAAGAGAGGGGAAAAAATTATTTTAAAGTGCTTGGAGGCTAAGAATAATAAACAATCCAGTCTCCTATGGGAGAAATTATTTTGTTTCATTCCTGGGTTGCAAAGGCCTTTTAACTCTACTTTGCAGTGATGGGGGTGACAGTTTGGGTATAATTTAGAACTCTCTGGAATCTCCTTACACCTATCAGGCCAAGAGTTGCTCACAGATAGTTCTGTTAATACCATGAGCCAGGGAAAATCCAATTATATTGAGGAGGCTAACTAAAGAAAAAAATATTCTTCCAACTACTTATTTTATCTATATTGACAAAATAATGTCTTCCACGCAATGGAAAAGAAAGAAAATTCCTGTTTCTGTGGCATTATAATTTGATTTCAGGTCTGTCGGGTCATATCACACAAAAGCCTTCTTTTCTCCTCCCTCCCCCACTCTTTTATTTTCATCAATGACATTCCCCATGATGAGCATTCTGAAAGAATAGCTACTGCTTCTCTTGTCAACTGGGTTTTGTCAGCTAGGAACACAGGGTCTTGCTTTGCCATTTCCAAGGTCTCTTTGAAACCTAGGATCACAGCTGGCGCTTCAATCAGGAGTTCACACCGTGAAGAAGCTGGCAGTGAATCCTCCACCAAGTCTGTGGAAGAGGCATCATCTCTTTCCCAGCACACAGTGGAATACACCTTTCATTTTCGCACTGAGAAAGACTGCATCATTCACGAGTCTTTCTTGACAAAAACAATAATAATGTCCCAGCCTCCTAAGGGAGGAAAACATTTTGGGGTTTAAACTGAAGTGACCTTAGCTTGTCAGAATGATTTGGCTTTAAGAAATGCAACAATAAATCCTGTTTTCTATTGTGGTTTTAAAATCTGGTATAGTAATAAAATTAAGGACATCTTAATTATGTCTATCATGACAAAATGTATCAGTAAGAATATATAAGGAGAGGGATTTTTTAAGAATATGCTTATATAATGGAATTTATAGTATTTCCCCATTTGTAGCATGGTATTTCTTTGTTTCTTATCATTTTAAGGGTTAGATTATAATGGAAACTTTTTAAGATAATGTTTTTAATGTTTAAGAACTAATTTATATATGGAGAATGAAAATGAAAGAAAACATTTAGTGGCTCTTTACCAAGAAAAATATTGGCAGTGCTAGGCAAATGTGCTATTCAGATTTATATTTCTAGCTGAAATCATGAAACATTAGCAGATAAATCTGAAAATGGAAGCAGAATATGGTCATAATAATTATAACTAAATATTTGAAGTAAAGTTCTTTCATTGTTGTTTTTGCAAGTTGTATGGTTTCATTGTGGTACATGTTTAACAATTAGTATTCTAAGTTGTAACTTATTCAAAGAAAATAAGTCTTTAATTATTAATACAGACTGAATCTGAATATGCCAAATGAGGCTGAAAAGTGGTATTTTAAATGCCAAAAAAGTCACTTTGTCCTCAATTATCCGAATACGATTTCAAGAATCATGTTACATGGTTAAACAGCATGTAATCTACTTGCCTCTGACAAAATCACCATCTTTTAGGAAAAACCACCTTTCACATTCTACATCTTCCATTCTCAATCAAATCACAGCCCAAGGTTACGACATTCATCCAGCATCTTATGGGAAGACCCATATTTATCCATATTTATTGGGTAATTACTCTTATTATTAATGTTAAGTGCAGCAGAAAATGAGCATTCTATGTACCATAACTTTTGTGAACATAGATGTTATTCCAATGAAAGATGACTATTTTTTAAAGATACTCTATTACCAAATACATGTTTCTATATCACCACATCTTAAACTAGACCAAAACCAATAATTACAAATATAATCAGAGGTACTAGGTTAGTAGAAAATGGAAAGCTATTGTTTAATGGGCATAGAAGTTCAGTTTCACAAGAAGAAAAAGTTCTGGATTTCTGTTATATTGAGTTGACCAAAGGTTTGTTTAAGTTTTTCTGTAATGGACAAATTGTTTGGCTAACTCAGTACAACAATATGAATATACTTAATGTTATTACAGTATACACGTAAAATAGTTAAGATGATAAATTTTATGTTATGTATTTTAACATGTTTAATGTATGTTATAAATTTTTGCCACAATTTAAAAATCTGTAAACATAATCAGGAGAAACATTCTCCTTCAGATCAAGGAAAATGAACTAGGTGGGATTCATTATCTTCTTGCCAAAAACCAGCTTTAAGTTACATGAAGCAGTTATAGAGCATGTTGGTAAAGCTGCCACAGGGATCAAGGAAAACAAGAAGCAAAGAGAAGATGATCAATGCCTTTGTCTCCTTGAATAATCTTGCTTTGTGTAGAATAACTGAAATTACCTTTCAGAAAAAACCCTCACAATGATAAGTGTGGCTGGGGAACCTGTAAAAAACACTATAACTAAACAAGGGTTATTGATCCTTGAGACGATCATTGCTTAGATATTGACAACAAGGCCAAGGTTCTAAATATCAGACATACAACAGGGAAAAGAAACTCCTTGGATGAAAGTAAAGAAGAAGAAAATAAGATTTGTTGAGCTTGCATTGAATGCTTTACATGTGATATTTCATTTAATCCTATAAGGTAGGTACTATTATCCCAATATTTCCAGTAGGAGAAATTATATCTGAGAAGTTAAGGAAATTGTCCTATTTTGTCCAAATAGTATTGATATCATTAGAAGGGGAATGCTAATTCCTAGAGTCTGATTCAGTCTAATCCTAATTTCTCTGTTATACCATTTTGGAAAGTCAGGAGTGAAGTTGAGGGTTAGAGACATAACTAGCATATTCTGTCACTCTGGTACTCTGAATGATTTTACACGCTGTGTCCATTTATGGTCCCTGGTTCCTGGGAATTGGAGACTGCCTTCTTTAGTGATTATGCATCCCTCTCTCCTAATTAACCATCACATCAACATCTATCCTTTTGATGACTGACCATCAATAGGGTAATCCTTAGACACAGACATATGAACAAGATCAGGTGCCTGCCCTCAAGAAGCTGGTGGGAAATGCTGACAGCTAATAAGTATGCTAAGTACCTGCTACAATGGGGGTGTATGCATAATTCCACTGGGGGAAAGATTAATACACAAAATGGAGGAAGGAGTTAGTAGACAAGGAATGGATGGGATATAGTATCTAGAGCAAGGAGAATGACAAGGGTGTGCTCCATCCTCCAGGCCCAGGGGTCTGCCTAAGGTCCACCTTTGCCTTTTATGAACAAGATTCCTAAAGTTTTAGGGGAGTTAAGCAGTATCTAGAATATAAGGTGAACATTATCATTAACTGCAATTGACCAAATGACAGATCAAGAATATCTTATATCCTATTATTGAGGACTAAAAATAGTTCTTAATTAGGAACCAGATGTGTGTGTGGAGGTAGGGGAAAGGGAAAGTAAGAAGGGGATTGTGAAATAAGACTATTATTTGTGAAAATCAAAATTTCTTTAATAATTTTGAATGGGTATAAACTGATGGTATTCTCTCTATATATACACATAGTAAAGGCGGGCGTGGCATGCCAGACAATTAAAACTTCATTCTTTCATCTTCTTTCATGAACTGGAAATTCATCTTCCAATTTTGTATTATTTTATTTATAAAATCATATAATGTATTACATAATTTTTCTATCGATTTAGTTAAATCACCCAAAAGGATTACCTGTAACACTCCAGACACATAATTTGTTGGCCATATGTGGGAAAGCAGTTTTTAAACTCCTGGTACTGCCTGGACATTCTTTGGATTTCTTGCATCTTATGTTCGCAATCTGTTACAACAAAAACACTAGAGGAGGGCATGTTGAATGCGGAATATTGCTGTAGAGAGCCAGGCTAAAGCAAACTCCATGAGGTATTTTAGTGGAGGATGCGGGAAAACAGCAAGGAGAAAGCCAATGAGATTCACAAACTATAATTAGCTCCATTATATGACTTTTAACTGAATTTCTAACAAGCTGTTTAAAGAATGAGGACCTTTATGAGAAAATGTCACACACTCCTTTTTGGTCACTGTTATTGGGTGTTAAATGTAAACTACATTTACAAGTCCCGTAGCTATCAAATTTATTTGCTCACAACACAGTTTCCTCAGCATTGTTTGTTATCCAGGAAGTTTCACAGCTTTAGAGGACCCAGACTTCAAAGTCAAGGAAGTGGATTTGCGGCATGAGGCCTGGGGACACCAAGGGAGACTATTTGTCAGTGTTAGAAAATTACTAGATTTCTTTCTTTCTTTTTTTCTTTCTTTATTTATTTATTTTTTGGAGAGAGGGGGATAAGCATCATTTTTTTTTTTTTAACTACAGGATGCAAATCAGAATTAGGTATCTGCCCATAATTTTGAAAGCGCATGTGTTCACTTTCAAACATGTCTAAATACTAGTTTATCATTTCATAAAAAGTTTAGCCTACCAGACAAAACACTGTTTTACCAGTTGTTGATGGAAGAAGGCTTCCCTTGCTAAACATGGTGCGGTACAGCAGTGTGACCCCCAGGTCATGGAATAACACTGGTGTGCTCATGCTTGCAGGAGCCCTTTTTTTTTTGGTAAGTGGCACCTGCTGTGAGTCTCTCCATGTAAATACTGAGTGCCTGCAGCAAATCACAGATGTTTTATGCACTAGAAAAAACAGGAAGTAATCACTAAAAAAAAAAAAAAAGACGGAAACAGTGTGGAGTAGGTTGGAGCAGGGGGAGAAAAAAGACTTCTTTACATTTGAGGGGATGTTTGGGGAAATGGATTTAAAATGCATAATGTGAGTACTCTGGTTGTGTGGCTCAGTTTGACCCAGGCTCCATCACAGCCCAGCTGAGAAGGCTCAGGCCTTGTAAGGAGGATGGGGCATTCTTTACATAAGCTGAGTGGGAAAACAGGCTTGAAAATTCATTTATATTGTCTATAGTGAGTTGGAGTTCTTAACTTTTTCAGTTGTCCTCTTTATTTTATGGCATTTAAGTGTTTCATAGAACTTAACAACATATTATTATATTATGAAAATAAATGGTTTCATTTTGGTGCAAATCTTTCTTATTAGCCAGGGACCACTTCCTGTTACCCCTCTCTGGGGACTGTCCCCACCACCTCAGTTAGCTTCTTTCTCCTGTCCTGAACATTGACCACTGAGCCTCAAAAAATGAACTTCATGCCTGAGTTTATCTTGTTTCCATTATCAGCTTATTTTCACTGTATTTCAAAGCCCTATAATAACCTTATTTTATAGACTTCTAAGTAAGTGGCAACAAAGAAAATATTTGTCTCTTCTCCATTTCCCCAACAATTTCTGGACCTCATTTCAAACAGACACATGTTGTCAGAATGGTAATGTGCTTTTCTTTCTTCCAGAGAAACCAAAAAATGTTGTTTGTTTTCACAGGATTATTTATACTTAACACGTTTACATATGAAGTCACATTTGCTCAACTTCTTAAATGACTTTTCTATTTTTTGAGCTCTCATCACATTAAAAATCTACCTCTAATGAATTCTTTGGAGCCTTTTTTTTTTTTTTCGTTTTTATTTTAATATTTGACAGTTTCTTTGTAGAAAGGAAAGAACATTTGAAATAATATTGGATATTTTGCCAAGTCTGTCAAATGTGTAGCACTTTCACTTTCTCAGCTACGTCTCATTAAAATTGTATTCTAATTCTGTCTTAACTTGGTCTCTGTGCTTCATAAGTCCTTGCCTGCTCATTACTTGTGGTGTGGGAGATGAAATTTATTCAAGCCCAATAGCCAAGATAAAGAATTGAAAGGCAGGCAGCTGGGAGAAATCAAATTAACCTGTGTTAGTACCTTTCTGGCTGAATTTTTGCATCGCCACCCATTATGCCACACGTCAGTTTGCATTTGTGACACTATCTGTGTTTAGTTTATAGATTCCTGTTAATATGATATTCTTAGAAATATAGAGATTCTCCCTCCTTTTGTTTTTGTCTTAGAATTAAAACATCCCTGAGTATCTGGGCTGATAAGGAGGAAAACATGATTTTCTACAGTTTTGTATAATTATAGGATCATTAAAATTGCCCCAAAGATTAATTGTTTCATTGTGTTACAATTCATATTCGTGGGTTGTACAGAAATGAACATTAGTGACAAAGAGTAAATGTTATACCCTCAGAATAGTTTGAGGGGAAATGGATTTAGAATGTAATATGACTTACAAGTAATTTCACATGGAATCCAAGAGGGAGCTGTGCTTTCTAACCTAAACACTCCATCTTGAGCTTTAAATGTCATGAGAATACACTGTGGAATTCCTAATTTTGAATACAGAGGAGTTTTTGAAGAAAATTGACTAAAAGTGTTGTACTTTGCCATTATAAAATTGAGTTGTTAAGGAATTATATGGTCTAATTACTAAATTTGGTATTTTTGACTACTTTGATTATGAGCAGATATTGTCATTAGCTAGCTAATTAAATTGACTGCAATAACAAGCAGTAATTTAGAAATATGTTCTAAATTAGTTTCTATATGAAAGCAAAGTCTTTGTTGATCTGTGTATGTGATTAATGTCAAGTGTCATGAATTAGCTGAGGGATTTCTGTGTAGAAATATATGCATTTATATAAAAGAAAGATTTATCTACACTGGAAGTGAAAAAAATGAATCTTGATAGGTACCTAAATATAAGTACTGCCACATTTTTTTCTGATTACTCAAAGAAAATATAGGAAGAACAACACATTTCCTAGAAATGTGATGGTTAGGTTTAAATTAGGCTTAACTATCTATACATATAATGCATATGTACAGTGTGCATACCCAACCTAGAAACTTTGCAAATAATATATATACATTTAAATTTAAATAGACAGAGCCTGTCAAAGTGTATGTAAGATGTGTGGACAAATCTGTCAAATCCATTATAGTACAAAATTACAAAATATTTTATGTGACTAATAAATTGTGCAGATAAGCAGTGGACCATAGTCATAAACAAATTAGCCTTTAATGTAGGTATTTTCTCCTGACCCTCTTGAGAGCATTCATCATGGTGCATTTGTATTTGCTTTTTATTTCTTTCCCAGAGTAATATTTGGTTCATAATCTTGGTCATGCTTTTACCTATTAACATTTTGTAAACCATCTAGCAGAGGAGGAGGTAGAGTTATAATCTAGGACTAAACTGGAAATGAATACACCACCCACCTGGTGGCTCAGATGGTAAAGCGTCTGCCCACAGTGCTGGAGACCCGGGTTCAATCCCTGGGTTGGGAAAATCCCCTGGAGAAAGAGATGGCACCCCATTCCAGTATTCTTGCTTGGGAAATCCCATGGACAGAAGAACCTGGTGGGCTACAGTCCATGGGGTCACAAAGAGTCCGACACAACTGAGCGACTTCACTTTCAAACTGGAAATGAATAGACCACACAAACCTAAACTCTGGCATGATTTAAGAGATTCTGTCCAGAGAATTATAAAATTAACTGTTATGTGCATATATGCATGCTATATAAGTATATCTCAAACACCCAAATTTATGTGGCCTTACCCAGATCCATGGGGAAGGCAATGGCACCCCACCCCAGTACTTTTGCCTGGAAAATCCCATGGACGGAGGATCCTGGTAGGCTCCAGTCCATGGGGTCGCTAAGAGTCGGACACGACTGAGCGACTTCACTTTCATTTTTCACTTTCATGCATTGGAGAAGGAAATGGCAACCCACTCCAGTGTTCTTGCCTGGAGAATCTCAGGGACGGGGGAGCCTGGTGACCTTCCGTCTATGGGGTCACACAGAGTCGGACACGACTGAAGCGACTTAGCAGCAGCAGCAGCACCCAGATCCATTCAAGCTTTACATATCTCCCTCTATTTCTCCCATCTTCCCTACTCCAGGCCCTTGAACTAAGCACATGTCTTAGTCCTTAAGCTTGTATGGCCTCTACCAGGCAAGTAAAACTTCTGATAGAAATATGGAAACTGATTTGTTATTCAGATAAATGATTTTGAACACCAAGTTTGGGTGTGTATAACTCTTCAATTTGTAACTTAAGCCACATAATTTTACAGACTAAAGGGCTCTGCCAAGAAACATACTGAAAAAATGGACCGTATGTCCCTGCATATCCAAGCAAGACTTTGATCTGTTTTTTAATTAGCAAAACATTTTTCCCCTTTTTCAGGCTATAATAATCTGGTTTCCAATCATCCTTAAATTATTTTATTCTATCCCTTGATTCTTTGATTAACTGCATGTTTTCATAGTAATAACAGTTACACCATCAGCACTGTTTCAAAGCAACAAGGAAAAAGTGTTCCCACTCCACAGTCCCAAGTTAGCCAATTCCTTCTCACCATAGAGAAACAAAAAATACCTATCAGTTCAGTTCAGTTGCTCAGTCGTGTCCGACTCTCTGTGACCCCATGAATTGCAGCACGCCAGGCCTCCCTGTCTATCACCAACTCTCAGAGTTTACCCAAATGCATGTCCATGGAGTCGATGATGCCATCCAGCCATCTCATCCTCTGTCGTCCCCTTCTCCTCCTGCCCCTAATCCCTCCCAGCATCAGAGTCTTTTCCAATGAGTCAACTCTGCACATAAGGTAGCCAAAATATTGGAGTTTCAGCTTTAGCATCAGTCTTTCCAAAGAAATCCCAGGGCTGATCTCCTTTAGGGTGGACTGGTTGGATCTCCTTGCAGTCCAAGGGACTCTCAAGAGTCTTCTCCAACACCTCAGTTCAAAAACAACAATTCCTCTGCGCTCAGCTTTCTTCACAGTCCAACTCTCACATCCATATATGACCACTGGAAAAACCAAAGCCTTGAATAGATGGACCTTTGTTGGCAAAGTAATGTCTCTGCTTTTGAATATGCTATCTAGGTTGGTCATAACTTTCCTTCCAAGGAGTAAGTGAAAGTGAAAATGAAGTAGCTCAGTCGTTTCCAGCTCTTTGCGACCCTGTGGACTGTAGCCTACCAGGCTCTTCCCTCCATGGGATTCTCCAGGCAAGAGTACTGGAGTGGGTTGCCATTTCCTTCTCCAGGGAAATGGAGGGATCAACCCAGGGATCAAACCCGGTTCTCCTGCATTGCGGGCAGACACTTTAACCTCTGAGCCATCCAAGGAGTAAGCGTCTTTTAATTTCATGGCTACAGTCACCATCTGCAGTGATTTTGGAGCCTCAAAAAATAAAGTCTGACAACTGTTTCCACTCTTTCCCCATCTATTTCCCAAGAAGGGATGCGACCAGATGCCATGATATTCGTTTTCTGAACGTTGAGCTTTAAGCCAACATTTTCACTCTCCTCTTTCATTTTCATCAAGAGGCTTTTTAGTTCCTCTTCACTTTCTGCCGTAAGGGTGGTGTCATCTGCATATCTGAGGTTATTGATATTTCTCCCGGCGATCTTGATTTCAGCTTGTGCTTCTTCCAGTCCAGCGTTTCTCATGATGTACTCTGCATATAAGTTAAATAAGCAGGGTGACAAAATAAAGCCTTGATGTAGCAAAAATAAGGAGCAAAAGGCCATTATGAGTCTACTATCAGTTTAATGCCCTGCTGTGACCATCAGTTCATGGGGTTGTACGCTTTCCTTGGAGCTACTGGCTATATCTGTCTTTCATGCTTGTTAGTGGTATATACCTCTGTTTAGCACCAGTGGCTACTGTGGTCAGTGTCAAGGAATTTAGGTCTAATTTTTTGCCTTGAATATTCTTAGATATTCTGGGTCCTTAATCTTTCCTTAGTAGCTGCATGTCTTCTCATGTATTTCAGCCACATTAAGGCATTGGTGATGTCAGATCTCAGAGAGCAAAATCCTTGAAAAGTGGGGGACCTCGTTGGATGATGTTCACATTATTCTTACAAATAGGTACACTTCACAAACCCTCTGTTAGCTTTAGTGCATAATACATAAAATAGTATCTGTCTGCTTTTCATTACTTAGTAGATCTTCAAAATTGTTTGAACTACAAAATATTTTCTTTATGTATTTTTTTTCTTTTATACAGGTGTATCTTGTTTTATTGCATTTCACTTTATTGTTCTTCACAGATATTGTATCTTTTTAATAAATCAAAGGTTTATGATAATCCTGTGTGAAGTAAGTCTACCAGCACCATTTTTCAAAGAGCATGAGCTCACTTCATGTCTCTCTGTAATATTTTAGTAATTATCACAGTATTTCAAATTTTTTCATTATTATTGTATTTGTTAAGTGATTTGTGATCAGGGATCTTTGTTGTTGCTGTTGCAAAAAGATTACAACTCACTGAAGACTCAAATGATGGTTAGCGTTTTTAGCAATAAAGTATTTTTTAATTAAGGTATTTATATATTTTTTTAAGACATACTGCTGCTGCACAGTTAATAGACTATGATAGAGTGTAAACATAACTCTTATATGCATTGGGAAACCAAAAATATTGTGTGACTTGCTTTACTACGTCATTAGCTTTATTATGCTGGTCTGAAACCAAACCTACAAAATCTCCAACGTATGCCCATGTTTTAGTTTCTTGAGATGTGATTCTAAATTGCTATGACTTGTTCCAATAGCTGAATTATTTAAGTGCTGCTAGATATAAAGATTTTCTTTGAGAGTCCCCATTCAGACCAGACCTACAGGCCTCTGCCTACAAAAACTAAAATGAGTCCTTAATAACAAATGAATGCCTTCTTTTAAGGCAGTACCATTTAACATCCAGTATCCTTGCACATTTATACTCCTCTTGGCCTTTCAACCTATTTCTTCTGTATCTCCTTTTACATCCCAGATAATAGTGCACTTAGTCATCACAGAGGAGCAAACAAACTCAGGGACATTAAATTGCCAGCAGTAAAATGGTCACATCAAAGATATACAAAAAAAAAAAAAAAAAAACATAAGATATATCTTCAAATTGTTAAGGGACAAATTTCAAAAGAAGGTAAAATCATAACTCATATAAACATAAAATGGACACATGTCAAAGATGTGCTTTTAATTCATAAATTGAATAGTGAAACTGGCAAGATGTTACAACTGGTTCAAAGAAGGATCCAAAGAACAGACACATAAATAAATTACCAATACCGAAATGAATTTCCAAATAAAAACTGGTTTCTTCTACAACTGGGGAGCCAATTTGAAACTCCACAAATTAGAATTGATTTGCTTATCTGTGCATAACAATTATTTTCATGACAATCAGTCTTCTACAAGTTACTTTCTAGTTTCAGTTCAGTTTAGTCACTCAGTTCTGTCCAACTCTTGTGACCCCATGGGTGCAGCACACCAGGCCTCCCTGTCCATCACCAGCTCCTGGAGCTTGCTTAAACTCATGTCCATCAAGTCGTTGATGTATCCAACCATCTCATCCTCTATCATCCTCTTCTCCTCCTGCCTTCAATCTTTCCAGCCTCAGCGTCTTTTCCAATGAGTCAGTACTTCACATGAGGTGGTCAATGTGTTGGAGTTTCAGCTTCAGCCCTTCCAATGAATATTCAGGACTGATTTTCTTTAGGATTGACTGGTTGAATCTCCTTGCAGTCCAACGGACTCTCAAGTCTTTGCCAACACCACAGTTCAAAAGCATAATTCTTCAGAGCTCAGCTTTCTTTATAGTCCAACTTTCATATCCATACATGACTACTGGAAAAACCATTGCTTTGACTAGACAGACCTTTGTTGGCAAAGTAATGTCTCTGCTTTTGAATATGCTGTCCAGGTAGGTCATAGCTTTTCTTCCAAGGAGTAAGCGTCCTTTAATTTCATGGCTGCAATCACCATCTACAGTGATTTTGGAGCCCCAAAAAATAAAGTCTGTCACTGTTTCCATTGTTTCCCCATCTATTTGCCATGAAGTGATGGGACCAGATGCCATGATCTTCGTTTTTTGAATGTTGAGTTTTAAGCCAGCTTTTTCACTCTCCTCTTTCACTTTCATCAAGAGGCTCTTCAGTTCCTCTTCACTTTCTGCCATAAGAGTAGTGTTATCTGCATATCTGAGGTTATTGATATTTCTCTCGGCAATCTTGATTCCAGCTTGTGCTTCATCCAGCCCAGCATTTTGCATGATGTACTTTGCATATAAGTTAAATAAGCAAGGTGACAATATACAGCCTTGACATACTCCTTTCCCAAATTGGAACCAGTCTGTTGTTCCATGTCCAGTTAAACTGTTGCTGCTTGTCCTGCATACAGATTTCTCAGGAAGCAGGTAAGGTGGTCTGGTACTCCCATCTCTTCAAGATTTTCCATAGTTTCTTGTGATTTACACAGTCAAAGGCTTTGGCGTAATCAATAAAGCAGAAGTAGATGTTTTTCTGGAATTCTCTTGCTTTTTCTATGATCCAACAGATGTTGGCAATTTGATGTCTGGTTCCTCTGCCTTTTCTAAAACCAGGTTGAACATCAGAGTTCATGGTTCATGTATTGTTGAAGCCTGGCTTGGAGAATTTTGAACATTGCTTTGCTAACATGTGAGATGAGTGCAATTGTGTGGTAGTTTGAGCATTCTTTGGTATTGCCCTTCTTTGGGATTGGAATGAAAACTGACTTTTTCCAGTCCTGTGGCC
This sequence comes from Tragelaphus eurycerus, assembly GCA_935064755.1. Classification (NCBI taxonomy): domain Eukaryota; kingdom Metazoa; phylum Chordata; class Mammalia; order Artiodactyla; family Bovidae; genus Tragelaphus; species Tragelaphus eurycerus. Next base: position 709,445 of record CAKXYN010000266.1, read on the forward strand.
ACTGCTGAGTCTTCCAAATTTGCTGGCATACTGAGTGTAGTACTTTCACAGTATCATCTTTTAGAATTTGAAATAGCTGAACTGGAATTCCATCACCTCCACTAGCTTTATTTGTAGTGATGCTTCCTAAGGCCCACTTGACTTCACATTCCAGGATGTCTGGCTCTAGGTGAGTGATCACACCATTGTAGTTACCTGGGTCATGAAGATCTTTTTTGCATAGTTCTTCTGTGTATTCTTTCAACCCCTTCTTAGTATCTTCTGCTTCTGTTAGCTCCATATCATTTCTGTCCTTTGTTGTACCCATCTTTTCATGGACTATTCCTTTGGTGTCTAATTTTCTTGAAGAGATCTCTAATCTTTCCCATCCTATTGTTTTCCTCTATTTCTTTGCATTGATCGCTAAGGAAAGGCTTTCTTATCTCTCCTTGCTATTCTTTGGAACTCTGCATTCAAATGGGTATATCTTTCCTTTTCTCCTTTGCCTTTTATCCTCCTTTTTCTCTTTTGCTTTTGTGCTTCTCTTTTTTTCTCAACTATATATAAGGCCTCCTCAGACAACCATTTTGCCTTTTTGTATTTCTTTTTCTTGTGGATGATCTTGATCACTGTTTCTTGTACAATGTCACGGATCTCTATCCATAGTTCAAGCACTCGGTCTATCAGATCTAATCCCATGAATCTATTTCTCACTTCCACTGTATAATTGTAAGGGATTTGATTTAGGTCATACCTGAATGGTCTAGTGGTTTTCCCTCCTTTCTCCAATTTAAGTCTGAATTTGGAAATAAGTTCATGATCTGAACTATAGTCAGCTCCCAGTCTTGTTTTTGCTGATTCTACAGAGCTTTTCCATCTTTGGCTGCAAAGAATAGAATCAATCTGATTTCAGTATTGACCATCTGGTAATGTCTATATGTAGAGTCTTTTCTTGTTTTGTTGGAAGAGGGTATTTCTGTGACCAATGAGTTCTCTTGGCAAAACTCGGTTAGCCTTTGCCCTGCTTCATTTTGTACTCCAAGGCCAAATTTGCCTGTTACACCAGGTATCTCTTGACTTCCTACTTGTGCATTCCTACTTTCTACTTTACATTCCTACTTTTACTTTTGCCTTTCTACTTTCTACTTTCAGATCAGATCAGATCAGTCGCTCAGTCGTGTCCGACTCTTTGCGACCCCATGAACTGCAGCACGCCAGGCCTCCCTGTCCATCACCAGCTCCCGGAGGTCACCCAGACTCGCATCCATCGAGTCAGTGATGCCATCCAGCCATCTCATCCTCTGTCGTCCCCTTCTCCTCCTGCCCTCAATCCCTCCCAGCATCAGAGTCTTTTCCAATGAGTCAACTCTTCGCATGAGGTAGCCAAAATACTGGAGTTTCAGCTTTAGCATCATTCCTTCTAAAGAAATCCCAGGATTGATCTCCTTCAGAATGGACTGCTTGGATCTTCCTGCAGTCCAAGGGACTCTCAAGAGTCTTCTCCAACACCACAGTTCAAAAGCATCAATTCTTCGGCGCTCAGCCTTCTTCACAGTCCAGCTCTCACATCCATACATGACCACAGGAAAGACCATAGCCTTGACTAGGCGAACCTTTGTTGGCAAAGTAATGTCTCTGCTTTTGAATACGCTATCTAGGTTGGTCATAACTTTCCTTCCAAGGAGTAAGCGTCTTTTAATTTCATGGCTGCAGTCACCATCTGCAGTGATTTTGGAGCCCAGAAAAACAAAGTCTGACACTGTTTCCACTGTTTCCCCATCTATTTCCCATGCAGTGATGGGACCAGATGCCATGATCTTCGTTTTCTGAATGTTGAGCTTTAAGCCAACCTTTTCACTTTCCACTTTCACCTTCATCAAGAGGCTTTTTAGCCCCTCTTCACTTTCTGCCATAAGAGTGGTGTCATCTGCATATCTGAGGTTATTGATATTTCTCCCGGCAATCTTGATTCCAACTTGTGTTTCTTCCAGTCCAGCATTTCTCATGATGTACTCTGCATATAAGTTAAATAAACATGGTGACAATATGCAGCCTTGACGTACTCCTTTTCCTATTTGGAACCAGTCTGTTGTTCCATGACCAGTTCTAACTGTTGCTTCCTGACTTGCATACAGATTTCTCAAGAGGCAGATCAGGTGGTCTGGTATTCCCATCTCTTTCAGAATTTTCCATAGTTTATTGTGATCCACACAGTCAAAGGCTTTGGCATAGTCAATAAAGCAGAAATAGATGTTTTTCTGGAACTCTCTTGCTTTTTCCATGATCCAGCGGATGTTGGCAATTTGATCTCTGGTTCCTCTGCCTTTTCTAAAACCAGCTTGAACATCAGGAAGTTCACGGTTCACATATTGCTGAAGCCTGGCTTGGAGAATTTTGAGCATTACTTTACTAGCGTGTGAGATGAGTGCAATTGTGCGGTAGTTTGAGCACTCCTTGGCATTGCCTTTCTTTGGGATTGGGATGAAAACTGACCTCTTCCAATCTTGTGGCCACTGCTGAGTTTTCCAAATTTGCTGGCATATTGAGTGCAGCACTTTCACAGCATCATCTTTCAGGACTTGGAATAGCTCCACTGGAATTCCATCACCTCCACTAGCTTTGTTCGTAGTGATGCTTTCTAAGGCCCAATATGCTACTGGAGATAAGTGGAGAAATAACTCCAGAAAGAATGAAAGGATAGAGCCAAAACAAAAAGAATACCCAGCTGTGGATGTGTCTGGTGATAGAAGCAAAGTCCGATGCTGTAAAAAGCAATATTGCATAGGAACCTGGAATGTCAGGTCCATGAATCAAGGCAAATTGGAAGTGGTCAAACAAGAGATGGCAAGAGTGAATGTCGACATTCTAGGAATTAGCGAACTAAAATGGACTGGAATGGGTGAATTTAACTCGGATGACCATTATATCTACTACTGTGGGCAGGAATCCCTCAGAAGAAATGGAGTGGCCATCATGGTCAACAAAAGAGTCCGAAATGCAGTACTTGGATGCAATCTCAAAAATGACAGAATGATCTCTGTTCGTTTCCAAGGCAAACCATTCAATGTCACAGTAATCCAAATCTATGCCCCAACCAGTAACGCCGAAGAAGCTGAAGTTGAAAGGTTCTATGAAGACCTACAAGACCTTTTAGAACTAACACCCCAAAAAGATGTCCTTTTCATTATAGGGGACTGGAATGCCAAAGTAGGAAGTCAAGAAACACCTGGAGTAACAGGCAAATTTGGCCTTGGAATACGGAATGAAGCAGGGCAAAGACTAATAGAGTTTTGCCAAGAAAATGCACTGGTCATAGCAAATACCCTCTTCCAACAACACAAGAGAAGACTCTATACATGGACATCACCAGATGGTCAACACTGAAATCAGATCGATTATATTCTTTGCAGCCAAAGATGGAGAAGCTCTATATAATCAGCAAAAACAAGACCAGGAGCTGACTGTGGCTCGGACCATGAACTCCTTATTGCCAAATTCAGACTGAAATTGAAGAAAGTAGGGAAAACTACTAGACCATTCAGGTATGACCTAAATCAAATCCCTTATGATTATACAGTGGAAGTGAGAAATAGATTTAAGGGCCTAGATCTGATAGATAGAGTGCCTGATGAACTATGGAATGAGGTTCGTGACATTGTACAGGAGACAGGGATCAAGACCATCCCCGTGGAAAAGAAATGCAAAAAAGCAAAATGGCTGTCTGGGGAGGCCTTACAAATAGCTGTGAAAAGAAGAGAGGCGAAAAGCAAAGGAGAAAAGGAAAGATAAAAACATCTAAATGCAGAGTTCCAAAGAATAGCAAGAAGAGATAAGAAAGCCTTCTTCAGTGATCAATGCAAAGAAATAGAGAAAAACAACAGAATGGGAAAGACTAGGGATCTCTTCAAGAAAATCAGAGATACCAAAGGAACATTTCATGCAAAGATGGGCACGATAAAGGACAGAGATGGTGTGGACCTAACAGAAGCAGAAGATATTAAGAAGAGGTGGCAAGAATACACAGAAGAACTGTACAAAAAAGAGCTTCAAGACCTAGACAATCATGATGATGTGATCACTGACCTAGAGCCAGACATCTTGGAATGTGAAGTCAAATGGGCCTTAGAAAGCATCACTTTCTACTTTATAAGGTTATAAAATGTTTCTTAAGTGATACAGGACCAAATATTCCCTAGAGGCTCCTACATACATAAAAAAGAAATCTGGTAATTTATTTTGGATATTCTGAAGTTTTATATTGTTCTTTACAGATTTTTTGAATCTTCTTATTTTAGTAATGAATGAATGAGTACACTTGATTAGACTTCTGCCCATATTTAGGATTAATTATTCATTCATTCAACAAATACTATTCCATAGCTACTGTTCCTGTATTTCTGTGTTTTGGTTGCTAAAGATCATATAAGTAACAAAACAGAGACAGTTTTGTCTTTTATTCTAATGGAGAAAGAAAAATAAAATGAGTGAATAAACAAACAAATTATTATTATATTTGTCAAATGATGTTTGCACCACTGATAGTAAAAATTCAAACTGCACTGATGCCAAATTGAATCTCAGAGACAGAGTTTCAGGTGAAGTAGAAGAGAATAGCTTTATTGCTTTGCTAGGCACAGGGGGTCGCAGCAGGCTTGTGCCTGAAAACTGTGTGTCCCAACCCAGGAAGACTTGGTGAGGAATTTCATAGCAATGGTTCAAAGGTGAAGTTGCTGATAAGGATCAGGGTGTGTGCAGGACCTGCATTCCATTAATCTGGCTTTAGTTGGTCTCCTGATGAGCTTCTCAAGGTTATCAAACTTCCCTGGGAAGAAAAAGGTCCAGTGACCTTCTCTGGAATGAAGAAAGCTAACATCTTCCATTTGTTGGGGTTTTAGTTCTGTAAGAAAGCCCAAAGATATTGTTATGTGTATACCTGTGAGGTGGCACCAGGATCCTGTCCCAATGATGCACTATTCTTTCTTACCAGTTCCTCCCTTCTCTGCATCCACTCCTTTCCCTGATCAGCAACTGTTCCAATCTGCCCTTTTCCTTTGTTTAGCCTAAGACGGTGTATAATGAGCCAAGGCTCTAACCACCCCTTTGAGTGCCCAGCACTGAGGACTCCCGTGTGTACCTGTGTGACCCACATGTTAATAAACTTGTTTGTTTTTTGTCTTCTTACTCTGTTTGCGGCCAGTCTGATATTTAGGGCCCCAGTAGGAGAACCTAAGATGGGTAAAGGAGAGATTTTTTTTCCCTTAGAAAGGCTTTGAGCTTAGGAGTGGAAAGATGCAATATAGATTTAATATTGGCTGCTGTGTGAGATGGGGCCAGGATTTATTATAGATCCATCAAGGAAGCTCTGACAGTCTACTGAAAGATTATGGTGGCTTGGAGTAGAGCAGTAGTTGTGGAAACAGGAAGAGTGCTCTTTTTTGCTGAATGTTTTACCAGTGAGGCTACCAGAGAATTTCTGCTCAACCCAGCTGCTGCTAAGTCGCTTCAGTTGTGTCCGACTCTGTGCAACCCCAGAGACGGAAGCTCACCAGGCTCCCCTGTCCCTGGGATTCTCCAGGCAAGAACACTGGAGTGGGTTGCCATTTCCTTCTCCAATGCATGAAAGTGAAAAGTGAAAGTGAAGTCGCTCAGTCGTGTCTGACTCTTAGCGACCCCATGGATTGGAGCCTACCAGGATCCTCCGTCCATGGGATTTTCCAGGCAAAAGTACTGGGGTGGGGTGCCCAGCAGGAACAGGAAATAACTTCACAAAACTCACAAAGTCCATTTTTTTTACTCTTGAAAAACTTTTCTCAATTCAAAGACACATGATTGTCAAAATGCAAAAGTATTCCCAGAAAATTATTTTTATTTTGTCCTGTGAAGTATATATAAAGAGCCTGTTGTTTGTGCCTTTCTCTTTACTGAGCCTGTAACGGATGCTTGTCTACAAACTAGAAAAACTTACTTTGAGTGAGGCAAGAAAGGAGAAAATCGAAAGAATACCATTAGTTTATGGAAGGGTTGGACCCATGTGTTTTAAGCTGATGAGGGAGATTAAGTTTCCAGATTTTTTGGCGGGAGGTTAACATGGGAATAAATATATTTATTTAATACATACAACTTGAAAAATGAAGAAAAATAAAAATACAAAACATAAAAATAAGTATATGTATGCAGTTATGTAACTAAAGAGAATTATGCTTATGCCAGAAGTGATTTTTTTTTTTTTTTTTTTTTAGATAACTGATCAGCATGCAGTTATAAAAAATGGTCTCTGTGGCTCGGGTTTAAAAAAGAATTTTTCCTTTATTGTTCTGTGGGAATCTAACTGGGTCATTTCAGCCTTTCATCAGATTTCTCAAGGAAATATTTGTTAAATCAAATACACACACACACACACACAAATTTCCAGGCCAGATTGCTAAACGTTCTGATTCAATACATTTGAGTTGATAACTAGAAATCTATACTTCACAAATTTGTAGGGATTTTGACATTCAGCTAATATGAAGACCCATGAGTTAAGCCACAATCTACACCTGAAAATTTGTTTCATTTACTGCTCAAAAAAGAGAATCTGAAAATAAAGATTTACTTGCTTATTTGAAGCTACTCATTTTCTTGAGTCACAGAATGTTAGTGTACAAAGAAGATCATCTTGTCAAAAAGAAAACAAGCAGATGAGGCAACTATGGCCTAAAAGACAGTATCCATAAAATGTCTGCCTTGCACTGGACATTGCTTGCAAAGTATATTTAACATTTTTTAGATGTTTTCCTTACTATTTTAATATGTATTTATATTTATTTAATTTCTGTCTCTCTTCAGAAAGTAAAGTGACATTTAACAAATATACAACAAAATAGTGGGGGGAAAAAAAGAAAGGAAAGAAAGAAGGAAGGAAGACCAAGATAAGGAAAAGGTAAATATGGCAGTGATCATTCATCAACTTTGTGATGATGAATCTAGATTGGCTTCCTCACTCCATCACTTTAAGGGCAAAAAGAGTAAACTACGAGTTAAACTAAAGATAAATGGCAAGATTTCTTTCTCATGACTTATTTTCCTCCTTGTATGAAGCCATAAATTGCTCAGTCACTCATCAAGGGCTGTAAGTCATAGCACTGATGAGGAAGGGAGACCCCTTCCAGGGCCCAAGCACGGGTTCTTGTCCAACACAGAAATGAATTGTCCAAAGAGATACATGTGCCGTCAACTAAGAGACTTTATTAGGAAAGGGCACCCAGGCGGAGAGCAGTAGGGGTAAGGGAACCCAGGAGAACTGCTCTGCGCGCAACTCACAGTCTTCATGGTGATAGGATTAGTTTCCTGGTTGTCTCTGGCCGACCGTCTTGCTTGTACCTATATTTGATCCAACTCTGGATCCTCCTTGGTGGTGTGTGCATCTCTCAGCCAAGATGGATTCCAGAGTGAAAGCTTCCGGATGTTGGCAGGATATATGTCTCCTCCCTCCTGCTCCTGGCTCGTCCTGAATTCTCACAGTGTTCAGTGGCAGCACAGCCACGGTTCTTCATCGGGGTCTCCTACTGTGAGACAGCTCATGCAAGCTACCATCCTGCCTGGTCACGGCAAGCGTTTCCATCAGTGGCTCCCTGACAGCACTAGAGACATTAGACCACACTAAACTCTCACTCCATAATGCGAAGGGCCTGCACATTTCAGAAGCAAATTTAGAAGTCACCTAAGACTATGTGACCCACGTTCATGTACACATGACATCACTTTGAAAAAGCATTTTTTCAAATTTGAACAAAAGTTGTAAAAGTGTTCCTAAAAGGAGTTTGTTTTTGTCCTAGTTTTTAGTTTGCAGCTCTAAGCGCCAAGATGAAATACTGTGAGTTTCCATTTATCTGAACCACTATTATTCAGGTTTCTTTTTACTTTTTCTCGCAGGACACTACTTAGACTTCTTCAATCATTTCAGTGTCTCAGACTTCATCTTTCCCGATTTTTAAGTGTTTTACTTAGAACAATGGTGGGAAATAAAAATGAAAGAAAAACAGTTCAGTCCTAGGCTCCTAAAAATGATTGAGCTACCAGTGTCTCTCATTTGTCGTAGTTGTGTTTGCTACCATTGTTATGACTGCCCTTGTCCTGTGTACCTTGAATGGTTCTTGCTTCTAAAATGTTTATCCAGTGTTTCACATACTTCCCTTGACTTCCCGCTGATAAAACTTCAGTGTAATTAAAGTATTTATATGAACACCGCTGAATTCAACTCGCATTATTTAGACACACAAAGGAAAATTCCTGGCATTTCCAAGTCACAGTTGTGTAATCAGAAGACATAGTGTCAGTTGGTTTAAGGATACCTTTTTGCCCAGTTTTGGGTGTTTTTTTTTTTTAATGTGAAGTTGCTATTCCTTTTCTATTCTATGTATTTTTCAGTGAGATTAATTTTACCAGATTATGCTTCAATTTTACTGACTTTTTGAAATGAAGCAGTTTAAAAAGTCACACTGGACTTTATTTGGTCATTTCATTAACTTAGGAAAAAAGGACCTTATCTGGACAGAGAGAAAGGCAACTCATCACCATTCAAATAGGCCTAAAGGAAGCTTTTTTTTTTTTTGCCTTTAAGTCTTGCCCCTTGACACATCCTTATTATGGAAATAAATGTAACGTTGAATAAGTTAATGTCATTCTTTTGGAGTTATGACATGGAGGGGAAGAATTAAAGCATGCTGGGAATGTTGGTATGAATTGATTTACAAAAGAAGTTGCCACATTTGTTTTTATTGTGGTTAAAACTCTAGTTTAGGAAAAGACAAAAGGGCAAGGATTTGGGGCGTTCATGGGTGACTGTGGATCTAATGAAGAGAGTCCATTGGTTCCCCAGACTGGGGTAAGATTCCCACAGTCCTGAACAAACACTTCTCAGCCTATAATTTCTAAGCCTTTGTTTCCCCACTTTGGAATTCTGACTACCAGCATGTTACCAAGCCAACTGAGTTCACTACAAAGATCCAGTGAAGCTCTTTTTATCACAAAGATCAAGACAACAATTGTGTGCCTACAAGAAAAGAACAACTAAAGCCATCCAACAAGCATTAAAAGAACAATTCTAGAGATAGATGCCTTTGAACTCCAATAATGGGCAACATTCAGTCCTGAGATTTGAAATCCCAAGTTAAAAGAATTCATTACCAATTGCCTTTCCTTGTAATTATAAGAGCTGCTGGCAGCAAGTATTTTCAGCAGCATTAATTTTGTCAAATGTGATATTTTGCAGTTCTGTTGAATCTCATAAAATGGTCATACTATAAATCTACTTTATAGATTTTGTTTTGTTTATTATGGAGTTCATTTATGAAATAGAAGAAATCTAAATTTTGCCTTGGCTTTACCCCAAACCACAAAAAAATGGAGCATTGTTTTATAAAAGATCATTCTGAAATATCACTTCCTGAATGTAAAGTATGCTGTTTGTACAGATACATTCCACTGACATGCGCAATGCCCAGCTGAGAAAATAAAAAATGACAGTCAGTTTACACATTCCCCTCTCTTTTAGCCATGACCTGTGAACAATTTCAGTTTCATGTGGGGGAAAAAAAAAAGTAGGCATTTCCATTTTCATGTAAACACTTCATCTTCTGATGGTATGGGAGCATTTTAAACTAAATCTGAGCAGGCATCAGTAATTCAGAATAAATATTCTATTTGAAGAACTTTGACCACTATTATTTTTGTGGACCCTATATTTAAGCCTTACAAATAGCTTCTGGGATTCAGTCATTCTTTATCATGAACTTCATGACAAGCCAGTTATTTGTTTTTATGTGACCATGCACACTTATTTTTTTCTTCCCCTGCATAAGACTAAAGAAACAAATACTGGTACTTCATTTTGGAAAGGATTGAGTGAGTTTTATGTTTGACAGAAATCTATGTACCACCCCAAACCAGAGCAGCTTGTTTTTGTCCAGTGTGAACAACATGCTGCTTCTAGAAAACTTGTCACATTTTTCTTGCTAAAAAGGAAAGGATAAAGAAAAGTTCACTGATGGAATAAGTACTCTTGGGTTTTGTTTTTTAACTTAGGTTTTAGCAATCTTTTTTTTTTTTTATATTTGACGTGTAAAATTTAATTGTTTTTCTGATTGGTAAAACACAACACAAAACAAAAATCCCACCACAAAGTGAAAGGCAAATGACAAAATGGAAAAGTATTTATTACATGTATAATGATTTTTTAAATTTTTATTAAGGTATAATTAATTTAAAATGTTATGCTAGTTTCAAGTGTACAGCCAAGTGATTCAGGTGTTTTTCAGATTCTTTTCCATTTTATGTTATTACAAGATATTGGGTATAGTTTCCTGTGCTTTACAGTAGGTCCTTGTTTACCTGTCTTGTATGTAGTAGTAGTCTGACTGTTTTGAGACCCAATGGACTATAGCCTGCAAGGCTCCCCTCTCAATGGGGATTCTCCAGGCAAGAATAGTGGAGTGGGTTGCCATGCCCTCCTCCAGGGAATCTTCCCAACCCAGGGTCAAACCCAGGTCTTCTGCATTGCAGGTGGATTCTTTACTATCTGAGCCACCAGGGAAACCCATATATAGTTCTGGGAGATGGGAATACCAGACCACCTGATCTGCCTGTTGAGAAATCTGTATGCAGGTCAGGAAGCAACAGTTAGAACTGGTCATGGATCAACAGACTGGTTCCAAATAGGAAAAGGAGTACGTCAAGACTGCATATTGTCACCATGTTTATTTAACTTATATGCAGAGTACATCATGAGAAATGCTGGACTGGAAGAAACACAAGTTGGAATCAAGATTGCCGGGAGAAATATCAATAACCTCAGATATGCAGATGACACCACTCTTATGGCAGAAAGTGAAGAGGGGCTAAAAAGCCTCTTGATGAAAGTGAAAGTGGAGAGTGAAAGGGTTGGCTTAAAGCTCAACATTCAGAAAACGAAGATCATGGCATCTGGTCCCATCACTGCATGGGAAATAGATGGGGAAACAGTGGAAACAGTGTCAGACTTTGTTTTTCTGGGCTCCAAAATCACTGCAGATGGTGACTGCAGCCATGAAATTAAAAGACGCTTACTCCTTGGAAGGAAAGTTATGACCAACCTAGATAGCATATTCAAAAGCAGAGACATTACTTTACCAACAAAGGTTCGCCTAGTCAAGGCTATGGTCTTTCCTGTGGTCATGTATGGATGTGAGAGCTGGACTGTGAAGAAGGCTGAGCACCGAAGAATTGATGCTTTTGAACTGTGGTGTTGGAGAAGACTCTTGAGAGTCCCTTGGACTGCAAGAAGATCCAACCAGTCCATTCTGAAGGAGATCAATCCTGGGATTTCTTTAGAAGGAATGATGCTAAAGCTGAAACTCCAGTATTTTGGCCACCTCATGCGAAGAGTTGACTCATTGGAGAAGATTCTGATGCTGGGAGGGATTGAGGGCAGGAGGAGAAGGGGACGACAGAGGATGAGATGGCTGGATGGCATCACTGACTCGATGGATGCGAGTCTGAGTGACCTCCGGGAGCTGGTGATGGACAGGGAGGCCTGGCGTGCTGCGGTTCATGGGGTCACAAAGAGTCGGACACGACTGAGCGACTGATCTGATCTGATCTGTTAATCCCAAACTCCTAAATTACCTCTCCACCCTCACCCTTCCCCATCCTCTTTGGTAACCATAAAATTGTTTTCTATGATTGTGAATCTATTTCTGTTTCATAATGTAGTTCATTTGTATCTTTTTAAGAAATGTTTATTTATTTGGCTGCACCAGGTCTTAGTTACAAAACCTGTGATCTTTGATCATTGCAGCATGCAGGATCTTTCAGTTGTGGCACATGAACTCTTAGCTGTGGTATGTGAGATCTAAATCCCTGACCAGGGACCACCCTGGGCTCCCTGAATTGGGAGCATGGAGTCTCAGCCACCAAACCACCAGCAAAGTCTTTGTATCTTTTTTTTTTTTAATTATACAAATAAGTGATATCATATGATATTTGCCTTTCTCTCTCTGATTTATTTCACTTAATATGATAATCTCTAGGTTCATTCACATTGTTGTACATGGCATTATTTCATTCTTTTTACGGCTGAGTAATATTCCATGTGTGTGTGTGTGTGTGTGTGCGCGCACACGCGCATATCTCACACCTTCTTTATCATTTCATCTATTGATGGACATTTATTTAATTATCTATTATTAATGTATGATTATATTTAAGTTCCAACGCTATGCCAGCAAATTTTAGGCCACAATTAATATGGAGATTCACTTTGGGATATGTATATGAATTATATATATTGATTCTTAACATGAGAAACTGTCAACTTGGCAAACAGCTTCTCTTTATTTGTAAATAGTTAGTTTTAGTACGTTGCCTACTAGATTTCAGAGTATTTCAGAGTATCATTAAAAGATTTCAGAGTGTCATTAAAAAATTTTAGACTTTTTTATTTTTTAGATCTACATTTGAATACTAGTTGCTGGTAAATAATAGAACTGTATTCATCATTAGGCAATTCTTAACTAAAAGTAGATTGGTATACTTAACTGTACGGCAGAGATGGACACAACAGTGTAAATCAACTATACTTCAAAAAAAATCAGATTGGTAGATTATGTTCTTAGAGAAAAAAATTCTGTAAATTAAATATAATTTTTTCATAAGGATTATTTAATGTTATATTTTCACCAAGACCTTGATGACAAACTTCTTAGAAGAAAAGGAGGGACCATAAATTCCATATTTAATTACCGACAGACAGTTAATTTATATCCTGCATGGTATAATCAGGTTCTTAGAACAGCCAGTCCTATATATTTCATTAACAAGCTCTTAGAACAGGAATTGCATCTGAGTCCAACAGTCAAAGGTCTAAGCAAGTGAAGAGGAAAGAGGAGGAAGGAATGATTTTATATACCAGGGCACAAGAAGGGAGGCTGCTGAGAAATATAATCTGTGACCTGCCTGCTTTTAGATCAACAAGTAATAACATAGGGTATTTTGGCAAAGAACCTTGGGTGTGAATTACCAGAAGTCACAATCTATTGCTACTGTTTATATTAGGCTTTCACAATGTAGAGAAGATGAAGTGAAAGCAGCATTGAACAGTGTGTGCCAAGGTTCTTGCTCTTCTTTTAGATGCTAGTAAATTTATAAAGGTTTCTTGATGAGATTTTTGATGCCAGTAATACAAAAGAGAAAGCATTCCATCAGTATGTAAGTTGAAATTGTTACTTACTCATGTATGTATATGTGGTAGAAGAAGAAAAGTTTTTCTTCCTAGACCAGAAAACTAAATTGACAGAGACAGATGCTAGACCTGAAAACTAAACTGACAGAAACAGATTGACACGAGAAAAAAATACAGATTTATTTAATGTAAGTTTTACATGGCACAATAGCTTTCATAAGAAATAAAGACCAAAGAAACATTTAAGCCTAAATGTTTTTATACTAGGTTTGATGAAGAGTGAAAAATTATGGCAAAATGTAATGTGAAAAAGGGAATGAGCAAAGTGTAGTAAACTGGGGGAAACCTACCAAGACCAGTTCATTTGGATTCCTCCTGCTGCCCTACCATCTTCAGAGGTAAGGATGCTCTTGTCTACCAAAGGAGAGCACCTGTCACGTGGTTGTTTTATGATCTCCCTCAGGAAAGGAGGAGGTCAGAGAGTTCTTCCTGCATCTACTATTTCTCAAAATTCTTTAGCTTTAAATATTCAATATTCTGAGGCTTCTCCAATGACTCAGTGTGGATAAAGAATCCTCCTGCAATGCAGGAGATATAGGAGACATAGGCTCAATCCCTGGGTTAGGAAGATCCCCTAGCAAGGGAATTGGCAACCCACTCTAGTATTCTTGCCTTAAAAATCACTTGGACAGAGGAGCCTGGCAGGCTACAGTCCAAAGTATCGCAGAGTTGAACATGACTGAGCCACTAAGCACAGGCATGAGCTTTATATATGCCAATATAACATATTTTGCAATAATGTTTTCTGAACCCCAGCAGTGTGTACTTGTATGTATGTATTTACATATATCACACAAAAATACATATGTTATGTGTGTGCTTAGCCACTCAGTTGTGTCCAACTCTTTGTGACCCCATGGACTGTAGCCTGGCAGGCTCCTCTGTCCATGTGGATTCTCCAGCCAAGAATACTGGAGGGGGTTGCCATGCCCTCTTCCAGAGGATCTTCCCAACCCAGGGATCGAACCCAGGTCTCCTGAATTACAAGTGGATTCTTTACTGTCTGAGCCACCAGGGAAGCCCAAGAATACTGGAGTGGGTAGCCTATCCCTTCTCCAGGAGACCTTCCCAACCTAGAAATCAAACCGGGGTCCCCTGCATTGAAGGCAGATTCTTTCCCAGCTAGGCTATCAGGGAAGCCCATATAGGCTTATAAATACATATAGGCCCACCTGAAGCTTCTAATTTGTCTCTGAAAAGTAAAAAGAACTATGGATAGAATCAAAATAGATGGTAAACTCTAATCTTTTTGCAAAATTATCTAATTTTTATATCTATGAAGCTTTGGTCTGGCTGTATAATTCTGAGCAGTTAGATCATGCATAATTTCTTTGTCTTTAAACATAATGTTAGCACTTCTAGGTTGATTTTTGTTTCCTGAGAATCTTTATGTGAACTCTTTCTAAGCACACAGCCATTGCCCATCTACTTTTACTAGAGTTTTCTAAAATTGAAAGAGAAAATGAATGCAGCCTAATCCTTTAGTTTCTCAGATAGAGAAGCATTTCTACTACCCAAAGTAGAATTTCATGAGAGAAAAAAAGCTTACTTTAGATTTCCCTCACTAACATAAAACCTGTGGTATGCCCCCAGTTGAACCACAAAGTTGAGTAAAGAGTTCCATCAATTGCATGGGGACTCTTCCCTGTTTCATTCTCACTAGGGGGAGGAGGGACAACACATGATATCAAAAATAAGGGTGATGACCATTGCCGCCTTCTGACAAGAACAGCCACAGGTTGTTCTTTGTTCACAACTCACTGTGTCCCTAACCCTCCTGGTCACAATTCCCAGAAATGTGATCTGAACCTAAACCAAGACAACTACATTCCCATGTTCACCAGGCTCCGTGTCAGACCAGCTCACGAGCTCAAGCTAGCAGATAAGCATGAAGAAGCAGGGATGGGAAATCTAAGTGCTGGTCCCTTGTTTTCACACTTTAAATATACTATGTCCACTCTTCACAAAACCCCACATGGCAAATAATTTTATCACCATTTTACACATTGAAAAACTGACAAGTAGAAAGAACAGACTTAAGAAGGTTACCTTTGCACCATCACATACCTAGGAAGTGGTTGAGCTTTGATTCACACCAACCTTTGTCTGACTCCAGTTTGTTATTTCAGCCATGTTGTTGAAGATTATTAGTTATAAGTGGGTCGTTATCTTTAAGTGGTAAGTTTAGCAGGTCTCTCTGGTCATTTGCTAAAATAGGAAGTTGTTGAGTTTCTCAAGAATCAAGGAAGGATTGTGTCTTATTTGTCTCTGTATTATTTATGAAGACTAACTCAGTATTCGCATAAGAGATGTTCAAGTAACAATAATTGAATGAATCATGCATACTTCAGAATTTTTTTTTCAGGTTGTTGGAAATGACATTAAAACAGTACATTTGTGTAAATTTAAGATGTACATTTAAATTTTTTGATTACGCTAGAGATTGTATGATGATGTAACACAGAAGCCATTAGCTGTTACATTCATTCACTGTTCCCTAATTTATTACATTATTAAGAGATAAACAAATCCATGTGTTAATTGGACTCTTAAAATTGCTTTCACCTTGGTGCATCTCTGAATCTCAATTTAGAAGTAAAAGTTTAATCTGGGAAGAAAAAGTTCTCATCATATATTGGATCATTTAAAACTCAAATATCAGCATAAGGAATCTGTAAATGAGACATTAAAGTCAATGGATATGCTAATGAATGTCTCACATGCTTGCCAAAATAAAACAAAATTCTAATAATAAAAAAATTACATGCAATACCCTATTATTTACAAAGCATTTTCCTAAGTTTCTCAAGCTGAAGTATTTGTTCTTCATAGCAGAAATCAAAGATAAACATGCTGCTGCTGCTAATGCTGCTGCTAAGTGGATAATGTCAAATTGGGTAAAAAAATTTTTAAGATTTATTTATTTTATTTTTGGCTGCACTGGGTCTTCGTTGGTGTGCGTGGGCTTTAGTTGCAGCAAGCAGGGGCCGCTCTTCAGTGCAGTGTACAGGCTTTGCATTGCAGTGGCTTTTGTCATGGAGCTCGGGCTCGAGAGCTCGGGCTCAGCAGTTGTGGCACACAGGCTTCCTTGCTCCACAGCATGTGAGGTCTCCCCGAACCAGGGACCAGATCTGTGTCCCCTGCATTGGCAGGTGGATTCTTAGTCACTGGACCAGCAGGGAAGTCTAAAATATTTTTATATTAAAGCAAATAGATCTATGGTAGACCAAAAAAAAAAAAAAACAGGCAAAATATATAATCACTCTTAAGACATAAATAGACCTCAATAAAGTTTTTCTCTACTATGAACTTATGG
Organism: Tragelaphus eurycerus; assembly: GCA_935064755.1. Lineage (NCBI taxonomy): Eukaryota > Metazoa > Chordata > Mammalia > Artiodactyla > Bovidae > Tragelaphus > Tragelaphus eurycerus. Next base: position 725,998 of record CAKXYN010000266.1, read on the forward strand.
GCTTTCCCAATTTTTTCCCTATCTACCATCAAAGATAGTGATGAAAATATTTGAAAATAATCTGTATATTATCATCTCATCTTCAGGAGAGCCCAGTGATATATTTGTAATCATGCCCAATCTATTGATTAAGAAGCACTGAGAGCTTAACTTGCTCAGTTGGGAAAAGAAAGGGTTTTAAAGAACATTCCATTTCCAGGACTCCCTGCTACCTCTTATAAACTCACCTATTAACATTATTAATCACATTAACATTATTAACATGCTATGCCAGATTTACTAATGCTCTGGGAAAAATGCATGTGAATATGGATTGCTGTTTATCAATTATAGGAAATAGGTATACATTTATATTCACTCTCAACATTATATTAACCAACTGGTACTAATCAACATTCTTCCTTCTCTATAAAACAACACACTTTCTATGAAGTACAATGAAAACCTACAACAGCAGTTCTCAAGAGTGATCCATTGACCAGCAACATAAGCATCAGCTGGAAACTTGTTAGAAATATCATTTATCATACCTCACCCCAGATCTACTGAATCCAAAATTCACAGATGGGGCTGGGCTATCTGTTTTGACAAGCCCTCCAAATGATTCAGATGCCAACGCTTAGCAATCACTCATCTGGAATGATTCTACTTACATTGTTTCTCAAATGACTATATATTTCCAGTTCCCATGAAAGAAAAAAACTGCAACATGAAGACTATACACTATGAGTATGTGCAAGAAAAAAAGTACAGATTTTCCCAATCAGTGGAAACATCCTGAGCCTTTTGCAAAAAGACTGCTAGATAGTTGTCTAAAGCACATTTGATTTATTTTTCAGGTATTCCTAATAACTTGGCAATTTTTTGAAGTATAATTGATTTATAATGTATCATTTTCAGGTTTACAGCAAAATTATATAGAAATATATATCTTCAGGTTATTTTCCATTATAGACTATTACAAGATACTGAATATAATTCCCTGTGCTATACAGTAAATATCTGTGTATCTGTTAATCCCAAATTTCAAACTTTTTCCTCCCACTTTACTCTTTGGTAACCATAAGTTTGTTTTCTACATCTGTGCATCTCTTTTTGTTTTGTAAATAAGTTCATTTATATCAATTTCTTTTAGATTCCAAGTGAAAACATGTGATATTTTACTTTCTCTGACTTACTTCACTTACTCTGGTAATCTCTAGATTCATCCATGTTGCTGCAAATGGCAAAATTTCATTATTTTTATGACTGAGTAGTATTTCATTGTATATATATACACCATGTCTTCTTTACCCATTTATCTGCTAATGACATGAATTCCTTCCATGTCTTGACTATTGTAAATACTGCTGCTATGAACATTAAGGTGCATGTAACTTTTCAAATTAAAATTTTCATCTTTCTCATATATATGCCCAGAAGGGGAATTGCCACGGACAAGGCAGTGGCAGGCAACCCACTCCAGTACTCTTGCCTGGCAAATCCCATGGACGGAGGAGCCTGGTAGCCTGCAGTCCATGAGGTCACTGGGAGTCGGACACAACTGAGCGACTTCACTTTCACTTTTCATTTTCATGCAATGGAGAAGGAAATGGCAACCCACTCCAGTGTTCTTGCCTGGACAATCCCAGGGGCGGGGGAGCCTGGTGGGCTGCTGTCTATGGGGTCGCACAGAGTCGGACACGACTGAAGCGACTTAGCAGCAGCAGCAGCAGCATGGTAGTTTAGTTTTTTAAGGAAATTTCATACTGTTTTCCATAGGCTGCACCAGTTTACATTCCCACCCAATAGTGTAGGAGAGTTCTCTTTTCTCCACATCTTTTGAAACATTTATTATTTGTGGACATTTTGATGATTCCATTCTGATCAGTGTGAAGTGACTTCATTGTAGTTTTGATTTGCATTTCCTTAATAATTAGCAGTGTTGAGCATCTCTTTGTATGCCTGTTGGCCATCTGTATGTTTTCTTTGGAGAAACATCATTTTAGGTCTTCTGCCCATTTTTTGATTGGGTTGTTTGGGGGTTTTTTTATATTGAGTTGTATGAGCTGTCTGTATATTTTGGACATTGAGCCCTTATTTGTCACAAATATTTGTTTCCAAATATTTCCTCCCAGCATGTAGGTTGTCTTTTTGTTTTGTTTATGGTTTCCTTGGCTGTGCAAAAGCTTCTAAGTTTTTTTAGGCCCTATTTGTTTACTTTTGCTTTTATTTCTATTGCCATGGGAGAAAGATCTAAGAAAATAATGCTGAGAATTATGTCAATGAATGTTTTGCCTATGTTCTTTTCTAGGAGTTTTATGGTATTGTGCCTATATGTAAGTCTTTAAGCCATTTTGAGTTTGTTTTTGTGTATTACTGAAGAGACTGTCTTTTCTCCATTGTATATTCTTGCCATCTTTGTCAAAGATTAATTGACCATAGGTGTATGGGTTTATTTCTGGCAGTCTATTTGGTTCCATTGATCTATATGTTTGTTTTTGTGCCAATACCATGACATTTTGAGTACTGTGGTTTTGTAGTATTTTCTGAAGTCTGAAAGGGTTATGCTTCCAACTTCGTTCTTTTTCCTCAGGATTAGGTTGCAATTCTGGGTTTTTTGAGGTCCATACAAATTTTATGATTATTTGCGCTAGTTCTGTGGAAATGTCATGGGTAATTCAATAGGGATCGTATTAAATCTATAGATTGTTTGGGTAGTATGGCCACTTTAACAGTATTAATTCTCATTTAACAATATTAATTCTTCCAATCCAAGAGCATGGATATCTTTTAATTTCTTTGAATCATTATTTGATTGCCTTTATCATTGTTTTATAGTTCTCAGAATATAAATCTTTTACCTCTGTGATTAGCTTTATTCCTAGGTTTTTTGCCTGTTTGTTTTGGATGTAATTTTAAACAGGATTGTTTCTATACTTTCTGATATTTCATTGTTAGTGTAAAGAAATACAACAGATTTCTGTAAGTTAATTTTGTATCCTGCTACGTTGCTGAGTTCATCTGTCAATTCTAACAGCTTTTCAGTGAAGTCTTCAGGGCTTTCTAAATAGAGTATCATATCATATGCCTATAATGACAATTTTACCTCTGCCCTTCTGATTTGAATATTTTTTATTTCTTTTTCTTGTCTGATTGCTGTGGCTAGGACTTCTAATATTATGTTAAACAGAAGTGGTGAGAGTGGGCATCCTCATCTAGGTCCGGATTTTAGCAGGAAGGCTTTCACCTTTTCACTGTTGAGTATAAGGATGGCTGCAGGTTTGTCATAAACAGCTTTTATTATATTGAGATATGTTCTCTCTATATGCCCTCTTTGGTAAAGGTTTTCTTATCATGAATGAAAGTTGAATTTTATCAAATGCTTTTTCCATATCTATTGAGATGATCACATAGATGTGCTATATCACATTGATTGATTTGTGTATGTTGAACCATCCTTGTGACCCTGGGATGAATCTAATCTGATGGTGGTGTATGATCATTTTTATGTATTATTGGATTCAATTTGCTAATATTTTTTGAGAATTTTTGCACATATCTTCACCAAAGATATTGGCCTATAATAATTTTCTTTCTTTGTTAGTGTCTGTCTGGTTTTGGTTTCAGGATGATGATGGCTTCATAGAATGACTTTGAGAGTGTTCTCTGTCTCTCTCTTCAGTCTTTGATGGACTTTGAAAAGGATAGGTGTAATACTTTTTTATATGTTTGGTAGAATTCCCCAGTGAAGCCATCCAGTCCTGGACTATTTTTTGCAGGGAATTTTTATTATTATTATTGCAGATTATGACCAACCTAGACAGTATATCAAAAAGCAGAGACATTACTTGGCCAACAAAGGTCTGTCTAGTCAAAGCTATGGTTTTTCCAGTAGTCATGTATGGATGTGACAGTTGTACTATAAAGAAAGCTGAGCACTGAAGAACTTTTGAACTGTGGTATTGGATGCTTTTGAACTGTGGTGTTGGAGAAGACTCTTGAGAGTCCCTTGGACTGCAAGGAGATCCAACCAGTCTATCCTAAAGGAAACCAGTCCTGAATATTCATTGGAAGGACTGATGCTGAAGCTGAAACTCTAATACTTTGGCCACCTAATGCAAAGAACTGACTCACTGGAAAAGACCTTGATGCTGGGAAAGTTTGAAGTTGGGAAGAGAAGGGGATGACAGAGAATGAGATGGTTGGGTGGCATCACTGACTTGATGGACATGATTTTGAGTAAGCTCTGGGAGCTGATGGACAGGGAAGCCTGGCATGCTACAGTCTATGGGGTCGCACAGAGTCAGACATGACTTAGTGACTGAACTAAACTCAACTGACCGGTTCTATTCCACTTCTACTGATTGGTCTGTTCAAAATATGTTTCTTATTGATTCGGTTTTGGCAGGCACTATGTTTCTAGTGCCTTTATTTATCCATTTCTTACGGGTTGTCCATTTTGTCAGTGGGGGATATAACTGTTCATAGTATTTTCTCATGAAAGAAAATTTCTTATGATGTTTTAAAAAATTTCTGCAGTACCTGTTGTTGTTTCCCCTCTCTTGTCAATGTTTTGATTCACTGATCAACTAGTAGGGCTGGTCCCGAATGTGTTCTACTGCTGCTGCTGCTGCTAAGTCACTTCAGTCATGTCCGACTCTGTGTGACCCCAGAGATGGCAGCCCACCAGGCTCCCCCATCCCTGGGATTCTCCAGGCAAGAACACTGGAGTGGGTTGCCATTTCCTTCTCCAATGCATGAAAGTGAAAAGTGAAAGGGAAGTCGCTCAGTCCAACTCTTAGCGACCCCATGGACTGCAGCCCACCAGACTTCTCCATCCATGGGATTTTCCAGGCAAGAGTACTGGAATGGGGTGCCAGCTCCCTCTATTAAAAAGTTGAGGTAGATGATAGGTAGATAGATATAGGTAGCTAGTAGTTAGATAAATTACATATTTTAAATGAAGTAAGAATATAAGCATACCTCTGCAAATCCCTTAGGAGAAGGCGATAGCACCCCACTCCAGTACTCTTGCCTGGAACATCCCATGGGCAGAGGAGCCTGGTAGGCTGCAGTCCATGAGGTCGCTAAGAGTTGGACTGAGCGACTTCACTTTCACTTCTCACTTCCATGCATTGGAGAAGGAAATGGCAACCCACTCCAGTGTTCTTGCCTGGAGAATCCCAGGGATGGTGGAGCCTGGTGGGCTGCCATCTATGGGGTCACACAGAGTCGGACACGACTGAAGCGACTTAGCGGCAGCAGCAGCAGCAAATCCCTTAGGGCTTCCCAAGTGGTTCAGTAGTATAGAATCTGCCTGCAATGCAGAAAACCCAGGTTCAAACCCTGGGGTGGGAAGATCCTCTAGAGAAGGAAATGGCAATCTGCTCCAGTATTCTTACCTGGGGAATTCCCATGGACAGAGGAGCCTGGCAGGCTACAGTCCCTGGTGTCACAAAGAGTTGAATATGACTTAGCAACTGAGCACACACACATGCACATACATCCCTTAAGAGACACAGACAGGGCATTAGCTTTATTAAATGTCTACATTTGAAGTGTATCTTGAGTGAAATAAAGGAATGTGATGTTAAGAACTAAGAAAGAACACTTTCAATTCAGTGGTCTTGGAGTCCAGAGAAACTGAGAGAGCTGCCATATGTGCTATGTGGAGAGAGACAGGACCCCCATCTGAAAAGAAGACAGAGCACTGACACCTTGGCCTTTAGACCAATCTCTAGGATATTAATATCTTAAATCAGGACTATGCCTACTTGAATAAAGAAAAGCTTCGAATAAACCACCTGAGATGAAAACTGCTCTGTGGACACTGTCAGTCAAGAATACTTTGTGGGGAGTATACACACTGGCTTGGGTCAGGCCTGCCAGTCATGTGGGATAACACTGTGACTCCCTGCATGTCCTCTGAAGACCATTACCAGCTCCCTCCCTTCTTTTGTATCTGCAAGATAAAACGTATCATTATCCCTTAAAGAAATCGTCCTTCTCTCCTTCCTTCCCTCCCTCCTCTCCCTCCTTTCTTCCTTTCCTCCCTTTCTGTCTCTCCTGTCTCATTCCTCCCCTCCCCACAAACCCCATCTGACCTTTACCTACCCTACAGCTCTAGACTACCTACTGTGGAGAAAATTTGAGCTCTGACTTGTGGATTGAAATCTGTTTCTACAGCTAGTGACTATGCAACCTAGCAATTCAGAATGCAGTCTGGTCTCACAACACTTATATGTTAAAATATAGTGAAGTCAACAGAACAAATGAAAAACAACAAGAACTTCTGTTCAAGTGAAGGCAGGATCTCTTTCTCTCCAACATTAAATCCAGAAAGGTTTTTGGGAAGGGTTATGGGGGAGAGGTTAGGGCAGGAAGGAGACTGAAAGTTATATTGCCAAATGTCTAGTAGTTAAAAACTCTCTGCGTTTGGACTTAAAAAAAAAAAAATCTTAACCTCATTCCCTTCAAAAGAACTGTAAATGATTACATGTTATTGCCTCAAATATATCCTAACATTATTTAGTAGTTGGCATTTCAGCAATGCAAGAGAAAACTGTTTCTGTTAGTAGTGAGTGATAGCTCAACACTGTTTGACTGGGCTTTAGAGAACAAAGCCTTTTGATTACCCAAGTGTCAATCTCTCGCTCTCAAGTCTGGTTTCCTGTGTTGCTTTCACTCCTCTCCTGGCGCTATAAGAAGCAGAAAAATACTTTCAATATGAATTTGAGGTGTGAAAATTATATCCTTCAGGATATAATTTGTTTAAATTGGGCAGTTGATCACAGATCTTGGAGTCTTCAATTTGCCTTTTCCCAGACTCAGTGCATATTTGAAGAGGGGTGGGAAGGAAGCATCAATATCATCTTGGTTTTGACTTAGCTTTGCCTTGTGAGTAGATACGAAGCTGTATATCTTGACAGAAAACTACCCCAAAGAGAAATGAACTGCTGTGAGAATTATAGCAAAGAGGGAGACATGATGGGTCTAAGAAACAAGATAAAAGTGTTATGAAGAAAATCGTATGTTGCATTTATGTTGTCAAATCTCAAAATTCAATACCCAAAAGAATTAAGAGCGGAAACTTTGACATTTGCACACTCATGTTCACAGCAGCTTTATTCATAACAGCCAAAAGGTGGAAACAACTTAAACATCTATCAGCAAATGAATGGATAAACAAATGCAATATAAACATATAATGGAATACTATTCAGCCTTTAGAAGGAATAAAATTCTGATGTTAAAAACAGGGATGAGCCTTAAGATGTTATGGTTATGGTAAATGAAATCAGCCAATCACAGAAAGACCAATACTATGTGATCCCACTTACAACTACCTAGGGTAGTCAGAGTCTTAGAAGAAAAGTGGGAATGTGGAGGAATGGACAGTTATTGTGAACTGGGTCCAGAGTTTCAGTTCTGGTTGAGGGTAAAGCTCTGGAAATGGATACTAGTGAAGACTGTAAAACATTAGAAACATATTTAATGTTACTGAACTGTACACCTAAAAATAGTTAATGCAGTAAATTTTACGTTATACATATATTACCATATTTTTTTAAGTGGCATAAATAAACCCTGAGATTCAATGGAGGTCCATAGAATGGGTTCCTGGCACATATCAGAGTTCTGTGATGTCAGTGCTCTTAAACAGAAAGAAAGAAAATGGATAATCTAATAGGCATAAACAAAGCCCTTCAAGAAAATTATATTTAATCCCATATTTACAAATCAAAAAAGTAAATGAAGAATGTTAACTAAAGTTTGAAACTCCCCCCCACCAAAAAAAATAGAATAAATATTATGGAAGAAAACTATTCTAAGCCCACAATAAATGGTACAGATTATCATTAGCAGATTGTGTGTGAGTGTTGGGATGGATACTGAAGTTTTAAAAACTGACTTCTCAGGTAAATTTCAGAAGAGGTATCAGGAAAGGAAGCAAAACCTGAACACAATAGGAGAGACAAGAAGAAGCCCATCAGGTGACCAGCTCTGCCGGGGAGCAGGAAGAGATAAGTGAAAGTAGTGATTGAGTGGTTTGACGTGGCAGGTGCTTGAAAAGCTAAAAATAGAGAATTTAATCTGAGCTGGAAGAAACGGTGTGAAATCTGCCAGCAACTGGCACTGTCTCATCCTGTGATGTTCGCTTTCAGTATCAGTGAGGAGTATTATTGATGGTGTTGGGAGGAAAACTGGGGATCGGGTGTCAAAGAAAAGTGTTTAGGCTGAGTATCTTTTATGCGCTCACTGGAGGAGAGAAGAGGATGCAGAGAGTGAAGAACATGCATTGGCAAGAGCTGTGGCAGGAGGCAGCCCACGCAGGACAAAGGTTTGGGCAGATTCCTAAGGGGAGGAAGAAACCTTTCTGGCACTGATACAGCACAGAATGTAGCAGGACTTGGCAAGAAGAGCCAAGTAGGAACAGAGAGAAGGAATGATGATTGAAAGAATGGATCTTTAATCTGGTAGCCAGAAGGAAAAGATATTCCTGCAGATGAAAGGAAAACATGGGGCAAGTAGAAGATGCGGACAACCAAATCCAAAGTATGAAATTAGCGTGCGATGATTAACTTAAGAGTATATTAAATGTAATGACCTATATATCTCTATGCATTCTAAAAGTGTAAACAGCAAAGACAAGGAAATGAGTTAAAAAAAGAACTCCCAAAATTGTCTCACAAGAGAAAACTTCTCATTTATCTAACCACACATATCAACATATATATGCTACTTATGATTTTTTTCCCTAAAACCTTGGAGGATTTTCCTGAAATCTTCATTTATGACTTTGAACCTCATGTGAAGCTCCTTTATATATAACCTGCTATAGAAAAGCATCATGTACTGCAGAACTCTGGAAAAAAGTAACGATGCATATACAGGTCTATGCTTTTATTACTCACCATACTAAAAATAGTGTATTTTAGTGTGCTTCATTCAAGCAGATAGATAGTGTTTAGCTGTTGCATTACACCAAATAAATCAATGAAAACAAATGTCTTCCTGCAGAATAATTTTGCCTTCAACTCTTAACATGTATCAGAAAACAGATTTCTTGTATTCTCGATCATGGATTATACACAGCACCAAGCCAGTGGTCTCTGTTTATGGTTTGTGTACATGTAGAGCAGGGAGAGGATTGTTTATGAGAATAAAACCCTTTTTAAAAATTCTTATCTTTCATTTAGGTTAATAACATACAACATATATTTGTCAATCAAATTAGAATTACTGTCAGCTCATAATGCATTTTAGTTTAGCCAATATCAGTCAGTCCTGATTTATTTGCTTAATACAAATCTAATTGAGTTTCAGCCTGCTCTTCTCCTTTCAGCTGTTAACCGACCAAGTACATCTTTAATTTCCAAGACCGATGGTGTGGTAGCAGTGAAGAGGGAGAGTGATTTGCATAAGGCCCCAGAAGGGTGCCAAAACTCTTCACGCTTTAAACAACAGCCTTTATTATTCTGTAAGTGGATGTGTTGAATTTTCATGCTTTTGTTTCCAGTTCAGCCCTGACAGAAAAGAATAAAGTAGATTTTGCCAGCACCCCTGCTGTGCCCTGGGGGAGAAATTCAATGTGCCTCATTTGTCTTAATTGGAGAACCGCCCTCAGCACCAGCTTTTTCTATGAATACATTAGCATAACAGACAGAAAATTCAAGCCCACTTTGGTGGAAGTCCTCCCCCTCAACACACACCTTCCATTTTTCTCTAATAAAAACTGCAAGAGAAGAGAAGTACATGTTTCATCTCCTGGATTTCCTGGAGTTACTGTTGTAAAATTCTCTGCACAGGAAAGATGCATCAAGCCTATTTTATCTCTGCACTGTTATTAGATCTGGTCATGAAAAATGTGATAAATATCATCCATGACAGAGAGCTGAAAGCTTCTCTTTTTTCTTCATAATGTGCTAATCCTATATACTTGTTCTTTGAGTGGTTATGCTGCTTTTTCAGAGGGGAGAGTTGGTTTTACACAGAGACAAATGTGTAGCAGCTATGAATGAATCTGGGAGAAAAAAAAAAAGAAAAATTCTTACCGAGGTGAATTTATTAAAACTGAAACAAACGCAGTTATCTCAGTCAGAGCAGGATTTTAAACTCCAAGCCAATTCATTGGAGAACTATTAAATTCATCTTCACGTTTTTCATATTACGAAGGTGTTCTGGGTCTGGACAAACAGCCTGTGCTATATAAATCATTCCCCTAATCCAGGCTCTTCCAGTGTCTGATTGAACTAATGGAATTTAAAGATAGGTGTTTCAAAAGAAATATTTCGTTTACATGTTCCCCAGACTGGTATTAATTCTTTCATCACATCTGTTCAACCTGCTTGCCATTGCCAGCATGTGAGAGAGATTGAAAACATGGGGAAAGATATAATTTCTTAATAAAACGTGGTGTACACATTCCCTTGGAAAAATGGCTGCCTTTCAAAAAAACAATGAATCCACATTTTGTCTTGATTTTTCTCCAGCAGGCCTAATTTACCACGTCAGTCACACACTGCTCTCACTAAAAACCTTCCAGGGATTTTAAATAAGACAGGTTTTTTGTTGTTGTTGTTGTTGTTAGAAGCTTGTTTTGTTCTGAATTATTTGTATGCCCATTTAAGAATTAAATACCTTTTGGGTCGGGTCCTTGAGGAGAAAATGGAAGGCAAAATCACTTCAGAATATTAATTGTGAGAGGCAGAAGTTTCTATGGCCTAGAGAGAACCAACCAATTCTTACTTCTATGTAAATCTTCATTTTGTCCCCAATTTCAAATGCTTAGTACACTTCATCTGAGGTCTCAAAGCAAAATTGAAGGATTAACTCACCCTTCCCTCCCCTTCCCTCCACCCTTCCTCCACTTTTCATTCACCCAGCCCCAATAAACATTCCAAGAGGCTAAGAGGAGGTGGTAAGTGTTGGAAATCAGGGGGAAAATGTTTGCTTTCTTCTGTAAATGATTCTAAAAATAATCATTTGGCTTTATCTGTCCTGTGAGAGGATGTCAGCTTTTCCTTTTACTACTGGTTTCATTTACATTATAAAAATGACAAGCTGTTTACCCAGTTTATCAGATAATCCCCGCTGCTTTCTAAACAAACATTCCAGCCACTCCAGAGTTCTCCCTTGAATCCTCCTTCCCCTACCCCCACTAGCCTTCAAGTCTTGTCTGGGGTCTGAACTCATATCTACCTCGCCTGGCTCAGCTCGTCCATGAACACTTTCTCCATCGCATACTCTTTTTTTTTTCTTTAAAAAAAATATTTTTGCTCGTCTCCCAGGAACTTATATTTACTGCTATTCCTAACAACTTTTCAAAATCATATAAAAAGAAGAGACCCTGCTTTGGAAAAGCAACCATTCTCCTTATTTGCTGCAAGTAATAAATCCTCCCTTCTCCTGGAAAAAAAAAAAATCATAAAGAAAAATGGGATTAGAGGGAAAACTGAGGAGCGAATTACAGTTGTTCTCAGTAGACTGTTGCTATTGTTCTTATTGTTGTTCAGTCACTAAGTCATGTCTCTTTGTGACCCCCTGGACTGTAGCATGCCAGGCTTCTTACTACCTCCCCATGTTAGTTCAAATTCATGCCCATTGAGTCAATGATGCTATCTAACCATCTCATCTTCTGCGGCCCCTTCTCCTTTGGGCTTCAATTTTTACCAGTATCACTATTCTTAAGTACGTTTTATTATTAAATATTTTCCTTAATGTTTGCTATTGTGAGAATCATATGTGTTCAACTGATCAAACTGAGAAATGCTGCATGTCATAGAAAAGTATGAAAGGCATTTGTATTCAGGGGAATGTTTTGTTATTGCTCTGAGAAAGTTTCTGAGAAAGACCTCAAATCCTTTGAGGAAAATTAAACAAATTGGAATTTTTAAACTATACTGATATAGTGCTTTCTTGTTACTACACACACACACACATACACACACACACACACCAACATGCCAACATCTGTTGGATCATAGAAAAGGCAAGAGAATTCCAGAAAAACATCTACTTCTTCATTGACTATGCTACAACCTTTCTTGTTACTACACACACACACACACACACACACACACACACACGCCAACATCTGTTGGATCATAGAAAAGGCAAGAGAATTCCAGAAAAACATCTACTATTTCTTCATTGACTATACTAAAACCTTTGACTATGTGGATCACAACAAGCTGTGGAAAATTCTTCAAGAGATGGGAATACCAGACCACCTTACCTGCCTCCTGAGAAATCTGTATATAGGTCAAGAAGCAATCGTTTTAACTGGACATGGAACAACAGACTGGTTCCAAATTGGGAAAGGAGTATATCAAGGCTATATATTGTCACCCTGCCTATTTAACTTCTATGCAGAGTACAACATGTGAAATGCCAACTGGATGAAGCACAAGCTTGAATCAAGATTGCTGGGAGAAATATCAATAACCTCAAATACACAGATGTCAATCACCTAAGAGGATGAGATCGTTGGAAGCCATCACTGACTTAATGGACATGAGTTTGAATAAGCTCCAGGAGTTGGTGATGGACAGGGAAGCCCGACGTGCCTCAGTCCAGGGGGTTACAAAGAGTCGGACACAAATGAAGGACTGAACTGAACTGAAGATACACAGATGATACCACCCTTATGGCAGAAAGCGAAGAACTAAAGAGCCTCTTGACGAAAGTGAAAGAGGAGAGTGAAAAAGTTGGCTTAAAATTCAACATTCAGAAAACTAAGATCATAGCATCCGGTCTCATCACTTTGCGGCAAATAGATGGGGAAACAATGGAAACAGTGACAGACTTTATTTTTTTGGGCTCCTAAATCACTGCAGATGGTGATTTTGCAGATGGTAACTGCAGCCATGAAATTAAAAGACTTGTTCCTTGAAAGAAAAGCTATGACCAACCTAGACAGCATATTAAAAAGCAGAGACATTACTTTGCCAATTTCCAATGGTCATGTATGGATGTGAAAGTTGGACTATAAAGAAAGCTGAGAGCCAAAGAATTGATGCATTTGGACTGTGGTATTGGAGAAGACTCTTGAGAGTCCCTTGGACTTCAAGGAGATCCAACCAGTCCATCCTAAAGGAAATCAGTCCTGAATATTCATTGGAAGGACTGATGCTGAAGCTGAAGCTCTCTAATACTTTGGCCACCTGATGCAAAGAACTGACTCATTAAAAAAGACAGTGATGCTGGGGAAGATGTAAGGCAGGAGGAGAAGGGGATAGAGGATGAGATGGTTAGATGATATCACTGACTTGATGGATGTGAATTTGAGTAAGCTCCGGGTGTTGGTGATGGACAAGGAACTCTGGCATGCTGCAGTCCATAGGGTCGCAGAGAGTCAGACCCAACTGAGTGACTGAACTGACTGACTGATTGGGGACCAAGGGGTGGGGGTGGGGTACATGTTAAGTTTGAGGAGCAGATGGAAAGGAAATTAACTCTTTCCATGTCCAAAAAATATATATTTATCTTAAAGACCTGGAGTAAAAATACTCCTGATGATTTCACACAGCTTGTTGTTTTCAGATAACTTGATGAGGAGACAGGCCGTGATGTGGCATCTCTCAGGAGAAACCCCTGGAATTCTTTCATATGGATCAATACTCAAGAGGGAGGGCATATACACATAGTTATGGTTGATTCGCATTGTTGTACAGCTGGAAGCAACACAACAATGTAAAGCAATTTTTATCCAATGAATATGTAAAATAAATTTTAAAAATGTTATAGAAGAATAGTTGATTTACAATGTTGTGTTGATTTCTGCTGTACAGGAAAGTGATTCAGTTATGCATATATATATTATTTTTTTACATATATATATTATTTTTCATATTCTTTTCCATTATGGTTTATCAGAGGATATTGAATGTAGTTGCCTATGCTATACAGAAGACCTTGTTGTTCATCCATCCTATAAATACCGGTTTGCATCTGTTAATCCCAAACTTCCAGTCCTTCCTTCCCATGACCCCCTTGGCAAGCGCAGGTCTGTTCTCTATGTCTGGAAGTCTGTTTTATTTCATAGATATGTTCAGTTGTGTCATATTTTAGATTCCACATATGAATGATATCATATGGCATTTGTCTTTCTATTTGTGACTTATTTCACTTAGTGTGATCATCTCTAGGTCCATTCTATTGTAAATAATGCTGCTGTGAACATAGGGGTTCATTTTGTCTTTTCAAATGATAGTTTTATCTGCCTATATATGCCCAGGAGTGGGATTGCTGGGCCATACCGTAGCCCTATTTTTAGTTTTTTGAAAATCCTCATCCTGTTTTTCCACAGTGGCTACACCAGTTTACTTCTGTGGATCAATATTTTGAAGACAGAAATTTCAAAAGTTATATAAATATTAATGTGAAAAAAATCTAGAATTGACTTTGGAAAGCACTCTTTTGACTATTTAAATTTTTTGCGTGATCAAAACACAACAGCCAAGCAATACACATTAGGGAATAAAACCTATGGATAAGAGTAGGACACTTAACAACTCTGCATTCAGAGAGAGTTTAAGGCAAAATGTTCCTAGATCAAATAACAATGATCTAGAATTTCCCATAATGATTTCTTTTGCAGTTACAAAGAAAGAGATGGGTAAGAGCTAATTTAACAACATATTAACAATAAGATGTGCCACTTCTATAGTAACAGGCATATTAAGGTGATGAGGAGAAAACACTTACACCATATTTATTTTATGCATCAAAATTTCTCACTTTAGGGAATTTATAACAGATTAGTCAAACGGGGACCCTCTATTTAGGGGATCAGATCAGATCAGATCAGTCGCTCAGTCGTGTCCGACTCTTTGCGACCCCATGAACTGCAGCACGCCAGGCCTCCCTATTCATCACCAGCTCTCGGAGGTCACTCAGACTCACATTCATCGAGTCAGTGATGCCATCCAGCCATCTCATCCTCTGTCGTCCCCTTCTCCTCCTGCCCTCAATCCCTCCCAGCATCAGAGTCTTCTCCAATGAGTCAACTCTTCGCATGAGGTGGCCAAAATACTGGAGTTTCAGCTTGAGCATCATTCCCTCCAAAGAAATCCCAGGTCTGATCTCCTTCAGAATGGACCGGTTGGATCTCCTTGCAGTCCAAAGGACTCTCAAGAGTCTTCTCCAACACCACAGTTTAAAAGCATCAATTCTTTGGCGCTCAGCCTTCTTCACAGTCCAGCTCTCACATCCATACATGACCACAGGAAAGACCATAGCCTTGACTAGGCGAACCTTTGTTGGCAAAGTAATGTCTCTGCTTTTGAATATGCTATCTAGGTTGGTCATAACTTTCCTTCCAAGGCGTAAGCGTCTTTTAATTTCATGGCTGCAGTCACCATCTGCAGTGATTTTGGAGCCCAGAAAAATAAAGTCTGACACTGTTTCCACTGTTTCTCCATCTATTTCCCATGTAGTGACGGGACCAGATGCCATGATCTTCGTTTTCTGAATGTTGAGCTTTAAGCCAACCTTTTCACTCTCCACTTTCACTTTCATCAGGAGGCTTTTGAGTTCCTCTTCACTTTCTGCCATAAGGGTGGTGTCATCTGCATATCTGAGGTTATTGATATTTCTCCCAGCAATCTTGATTCCAGCTTGTGTTTCTTCCAGCCCAGCATTTCTCATGATGTACTCTGCATATAAGTTAAATAAACATGGTGACAATATACAGCCTTGTATACATAGTGATATAAAGAAAGGGAGGGAATTGAGATTCAGCCAAGATGGAGTTGGGCTTCCGTTAAAGAACCTGCTTGCAAATGCAGGAGACGTAAGAGATGCAGGTTCAGTCCCTGGGTCAGGAAGATCCCTGGAGGAAGGGCATGGCAACCCACTCCAGTATTCTTGCCTGGAGAATCCCAAGGACAGAGGAGCCTGGTGGCTATAGTCCATAGGGTTGCAGAATCGGACATGACCCGAGACCAAACACTCATGCATGCAACATGGAGTTCTTGGTCAAAATATTAAATTGACCTTACCTAAGAATCACAGACAGTTAAGGTCTAAGAGAGGATTTATATGAACATATAGTGTACTTTGAAAAACAGACAGGAAGTGCGTCAGTCTGCTAGAGCTGCCATAGCAAAATACCATAGGCTGGGTGGCTTAAAAGACAGAAATTGATTTACTCATGGTTTTGAAGCCAGAAGTCAAAGATCTGTGCCGTTGGTGATGTCTTGTGAGGAGTCTCTTCCTGGCTTGCAGATGGCTGACTTCTTAGTGTCTTTACATGGCTTTTCCTCTGTGTTCACACGGAGAGGTAGTAAGCTCTGATGTCTCTTTTTCTTATAAGGACAGTACTCCTATTGGATTAGGGCTCTCCCTAATGATCTCATATCCTCTAAATACTTACTTAAAGATTTATCTCCAAATACAATCATATACTGAGTTACTGGGAGTTTGGACTTCAGTATAAGAATTTTGGGGAGACACGATTCATGACACTGTGACAAAGACTAATTTTCCTGAGGGGCCTTTCCTTTATGACCTCATTTAACCTTAATCACCTCTTTAAAGACCCTATCTTTAAATATAGTCATATTGAGAATTAGGACTGAAACATAGGAATGAGAAGGAGAAGGAATTCAGTACATAACAAGGAACAAGGATGGGCCTTTCATGAATGAACCTAAGAAGTGGAAAAGATTAAGAGTTCTATCTTCTTCCTTTTGTCGTTGTTCAACCTATGTCATGTCTGACTCTCTACAACCCCGTGGATTGCAGCAGGCCAGGCTCCTCTGTCCTCCACTATCTCCTGGATTTTGCTCAAATTCATGTCCATTGAGTCGGTGATGCCATTCAACCATCTCATTCTCGGTCTCCCACCTCTCCTTTTGCTGTCAACCTTCCCCAGCATTAGGGTCTTTTCCAATGAATTGGCTATTTACATCAGATGACCAAAGTATTGGAACTTTAGTTTCAGCATCAGTCCTTCCAGTGAATATTCAGGGTTTATTTCCTTTAGCATTGATGTGTTTGATCTCCTTGCTATCCAAGGGATTCTCAAGAGTCTTCTCCAGCACTACAATTCGAAAGCATCAATTCTTCAGTGACCAGCCTTTCTTATGATCCAACTCTCACATCTGTACATGACTACTGGAAAAATCATAGCTTTGACTACACAGACCTTTGTCAGTAAATTGATGTCTCTGCTTTTTAATATACTGTCTAGCTTTGTCATAGCTTTCCTTCCAAGCAGCAAGCATCTTTTAATTTCATGACTACAGTCACCATCCACAATGAATTTGGAGCCCAAGAAAAGAAAAGAAAAGATGTTACTGTTTCCACTTCTATTTGCTTTGAAGTGATGGGACGAGATACCATGATCTTCGTTTACTTAATGTTGAATTTCAAGCCAGCTTTTTCACTCTCCTTTTTCACCCTCATCAAGAGGCTCTTTAGTTCCTCTTCAATTTCTTCCATTACAGTGGTATCATCTGCATATCTGAGGTTGTTAATCCTTCTCCAAGCAACTTTGATTCCAGCTTGGGATTCATCCAGCCTAGCATTTCATATGATGTACTCTGCATAGAAGTTAAATAAGAAGCATGACAATATATAGCCTTGTTGTACTTCTTTCCCAATTTTGAACCAGACTATTGTCCCATGTCCAGTTTTAATGGATGATTCTTGACCTACATAGAGGTTTCTCAGGGGACAGGTAAGGTGGTCTGGTATTCACATCTTTTGAAGAATTTTCCAGTTTTTTGTGATCCACACAGTCAAAGGCTTTAGCATAACCAATGAAGCAAATGTTTTTCTGGAACTTCCTTGCTTTCTCCATAATACAGTGAATGCTGACAATTTGATCCTTTCCTCTGCCTCTTCAAATCCCAGCTTGTATATCTGGAAGTACGTAGTTCACATACTGCTGAAGCCTAGCTTGAAGGACTTTGAACATAACCTTGCTAGCATGTGAAATGAGTGCAATTGTAGGGTAGTTTGAACATTCTTTGGCATTGCCCTTCTTTGGATTGGAATGAAAACTGACCTTCTTTAGTCCTGTGGCCACTGCTGAGTTTACCAAACTTGTTGACATACTGAGTGCAGCACTTCAACAGCATCATCTTTTAGGATTTGAAATAGCTCAGCTAGACCTCCAGGGACAGGGGAGCCTGGTGAGCTTCCGTCTGTGGGGTCGCACAGAGTCGGACATGACTGAAGCGACTTAGCAGCAGCAGCAGCAGCAGCAGACCTCCACTAGCTTTGTTCATACTAATGCTTCCCAAGACCCACTCGACTTCACACTCCAGGATGCCTGGTTCTAAGTGAGTGACTATACAATCGTGGTTATCCAGGTCATTAAAACCTTTTTTGTATAGATCTTCTGTGTATTCTTCCCATCTCTTCTTAATATCTTCTGCTTCTGTTTTGTACTTATTGTTTCTGTCCTTTATTGTGCTCATCTTTGTGTGAAATGTTACCTTGATATCTCTAATTTTCTTGAAAAGATCTCTAGTGTTTCCCATTCTATCATTTTCCTCTATTTTTTTTTTGCATTGTTCATATAAGAATGTCTTCTTTTCTCTCCATGTTATTCTCTGGAACTCTGCATTCAATTGGGTATATCTTTCCCTCCCTCCCTTGCCTTTCACTTTTCTTCTTTCCTCATCTATTTGTAAAGCCTCCTCAGACAACCACTTTGCCTTCTTGCATTGCTTTTTCTTTGAGATGGTTTTGGTCACTGTCTCCTGTACAACATTACAAACCTCCATCCATAGTTCCCTAGTCACTCTATTGGATCTAATACCTTGAATGTATTCATCACCTCCATTGTATAATCATAAAGGATTTAATTAAATTATACTTGAATAATTCAGTGGCTTTCCCTACTTTACTCAGTTTAAGCCTGAATTTTGCAATAAGAAGCTCATAATCTGAGCCATCATCAGTTCCAGGTATTGTTTTGCAGACTGTATGGAGCTTCTCCATCTTTGGCTGCAAAGAACATAATCAATCTAATTTCAATATTGATCATCTGGTGATGTCCATGTGTAGAATCATCTCTTGGGTTGTTGGAAAAGAGTGTTTGGTATAACCATCATGTTCTCTTGACAAAACTCTGTTAGCCTTTGTGCTGCTTCATTTTGTACTCCAAGGCCAAACTTTCCTATTATTCTGGGTATCTCTTGACTTCCTACCCTTGCATTCCAATTCCTATGATGAAAAAAACATCTTTTTTTGGTGTCAGTTCTAGAAAATGTTGTGGGTCTTCACAAAATCAGTCAACTTCAGCTTCTTCAGCATCAGTTGGAGCACTGACTTGGATTACTGTGATGTCAAATGTTTTGCCTTGGAAAGGAACCAAGATCATTCTGTCATTTTTGAGTTGCACCCAAGTACTACATTTCAGACTCTACTATTAACTATGAGGGCTACTCTACTTCTTCTAAGGGATTCTTGCTCACAATGACAGATATAATGGTCATCTGAATTAAATTCACCCATTCCTATCCATATGATCACCCATCTTCAAAGATTTGTGTATGACCTGTAGATGAGAAAGTCCTGTTATATGAAGTAAAAACCCTATTATTACCCTCTCAAAGTTTCCAGTATTCTTGCCTGGAAAATCCCATGGGCGGAGGAGCCTGGAAGGCTGCAGTCCATGGGGTCGCTAAGAGTCAGACATGACTGAGCGACTTCACTTTCTCTTTTCACCTTCATGCATTGGAGAAGGAAATGGCAACCCACTCCAGTGTTCTTGCCTGGAGAATCCCAGGGATGACAGAGCCCTGTGGGCTGCCATCTATGGGGTCACACAGAGTCGGACACGACTGAAGTGACTTAGCAGCAGCAGCAGCAAAGTTTCCCAGACATTGTCTTGATTCAGCCACTAATCTAATGGGTATTTGACCAAAAAATGTATTTGTCACTGACACATACACCAATGAAAATAATTTAAATAGTGTGTGAATTCTGACCATCATAAAAGTTCTTCCACTTTAAGAAGGCGTGTTCCATCTCAGAGTCATACTACTGCTATCTATTGCATCTAATTCTTTAGAAGGCAGAAAAATAAAAATATGAATGTGATATCAACATATTGCATTATAGACTGCTAAAAGCACTACAACTTTGCATATTTTAAAAGAAACAGAAAACCAAAAATACACCAAAATTTTAGTACACTTGATCTTTCTCTAAGAACAAGTCAAGGAGCATAGAAGATTTTATTTTAGTGTATGCCAAAACCTGAGTCAAACATGGCTCCAAGTGCTGCCCTGACACATACCAAATGAATATTCAGTACGCTCAATTTGTATTCTTTTAGTGGCTGGCTGTCATATGTGGGCAATATAGCATCTAGTTTGGGTTGTAGCAACATAAACCAATTCTGATGTAAGCAAAAAGGCACTGTGAGATGAAAAAGAAAAGTCACAGAATTAAAGTCAAGTTCCTGGCATTTGAAAGGACAAGATACAGAGTAACTAAGTTTTAGGGTTCTAGAGAGCATACCCATTAGCCACTCTTTTTAGGAAACTACTATTCAGATAAATAGCAGCCTCAACATCCAAACTTAACACTAAAAAGAGTCAGGTTAGCAAAACTTGGATCAGGCACCCATCTGATTAACAATTCCACTAAGACCACATGTGATAAGGAAGTGACAGCTTTTCAAGAAAAGCATGCATGCTATCAGAAAATGGGACTGAACGCTAGACAGAAAACAGATGTCTACTAGGAACAACTGCCTGAGCTATACCTGTGTTGAATTTTGATTAGGAAAAGGTGAGGTGAGAGAATAGAAGCACTGGAACAAGAAAAATTTTATGCTGCCTTTTTTCCCCCAAAAACGACCTCCTAGGAGAGCTTCAATCTCTAAACACATAGTAATAAAATCCAGAAGAAAGGATGCTGTGTAATGGCAGGGAATATACAGCTACCTAACTAGCTCCATTTAAATATTGGTGAAACCAAGTCCTCTCAAAAAACCAAGTCCTCTTAACAATCAAGTTTATGATTAATTTTTCTTTCCAAAGCTTTATTCCCTGTCCCCCTGATCTCAATCTGTGCTAATAGTAATCAATCAGAATCAGATGACTAAAATTGCTATTGTCAATAACATCGTTAATGCACTAAAATTGCTACTATAGGTATCATCATTAATGTATAAACTTAGGTTATTTCTCCAGTGCAGAGTGAGCTAATAGAACTCCATTTCCCTGGTGGGTCAGACTGTAAAGCATCTGCCTAACAATGCGAGAGACCTGGGTTCAATCCCTGGGTCAGGAAGATCTCCTGGGGAAGGAAATGGCAACTCACTCCAGTATTCTTGCCTGGAAGATCCTATGGACAGAGAAGCCTGGTAGCCACAGTCCATGGGGTCACAAAGGGTCAGACATGACTGAGAGACTTCACTTTCAAGCCATGAACCACCTGGCAACAGAATCATAAACCAAAGCAGTCCTTACTCCCAAAACTAGGATTATATGTCACAAGACAATAATTAATTTCAGACTTTTTGTTCTTCCTCTTAAAAAATAAAAACAACCTCACTCAAAGACCAGGTGGGAGTGGATCTGAGGCCTGTCTCCCACTTCCTTGTCTGATGGCCTGCAATAAGCACTGTACTTTCCTTCACCACAACCAGGTATCAGTAGATTGGCCCTGCTGTACATTAGATTAGCAAAACCAAGGTCTAGTCTGTAACTTTGGGTCAATATTTGCCTCCAATGTTGGATCTGAATGCCCTTTCTTGGTTTTGTACTGCTGCTGCTGCTGCTCCTAAGTCGCTTCAGTCGTATCCAACTCTATGTGACCCCATGGACGGCAGCTCACCAGGCTTCCCCATCCCTGGGATTCTCCAGGCAAGAACAGTGGAGTGGGTTGCCATTTCCTTCTCCAATGCGTGAAAGTGAAAAGTGAAAGGGAAGTCGCTCAGTCGTGTCCGACTCTTCGCAACCCCATGGACTGCAGCCCACCAGGCTCCTCCATCCATGGGATTTTCCAGGCAAGAGTACTGCTACCACCACCATTTTATCCCTTTTCTGATTTTCCGTATGTGCTTCATTAGTTCTCCATCTATCCACAGCTCTACACAACAGCCCAGTCAGTGTCTCAACAATGCCAAACCTAAAGCAGTGGTGACTGAGTTTTAGTGTCTCATAAAACAGCAATCCTGAGCAATGTGAAAATGACATTTCAGTCTAACAATTCTCTTATCCTTGGTGCCTAGGCGCTGTAACCTCCGCTGTCGCCTCATGACTTGTTGGTCTGACTATAGCAATTCCACTACATACAAACCTTGAACCTTCAAAGATGCAAACGTATGTTCGCAGGTCCAGTCACGTTAGTTCACAAGTCTGGTGAGCATTGTCACATGCATGCGTGCTCCACAAGTAGTTGTGCTTTTGTATACTTTGCTGTGTAGTGCTATATGAGGTACAGTATCTTTATTTCAAGCCCAGAATGTCCAGAAGCAAGAAGGTAGATAAACTGAATCCAGCAAGGAACCGAAACCTGTGCCATTAATGCCAGGCCTGAGTGAAATTGCAGCTTGCCCTCTGTCTCCTATTACTGACAATCCTTCAGCTCTACCATCTCCCACCCCCTCTTCCTCCTCCAGTCAGTAACTCTTCTTGCCTTCACTCAATGCCAGCCCCTGTATGCCAGCTATTGTACTGGACTACTGTACTTTTCAAGGTACTGACTGTAAGATTAAAAATGCTTTCTTTATTTTTGTTTGTTTTTTATGTATTATTTGTGTAAAATATATTATAAAGCTATTATAGTACTATACTATAAGTATCTATACAGTACTAGATATTGTGATTGTGTTAGTTGGCCTAGGCTTACTTTGCTGGACGTACGAACAAACTGGACTTACAAACAGGAATGGAACTCATTTGTATGTAGGGAAATTACTGTATGTATAGCTTTCATCAAAAATGAATTTTTGTGATGCACTTAAAAAAACTCTAGGTACAGACTAAGCAGCCTTTCAATTCTGTTTGGGCACTTATAAGGCTGGTCAGATTTTGAAATGGCTCCCTTAAAGACCAAATGAAAGAACGCCAAGAACTCTGGGCAATACTTCAAAAGTCAACAGCTGCTCTGCACTCCCAGTCAATCCCAATTTGCCACTTGGCTGCTTACTGATGAGCTGCTTGTATCAGTATTTAATAGCCCCACTGTGTATTCCCTAGTTCACCCACTGGCTTGTCAAGCTTTGGGCAGATATCTGGTACCCCAGAATTTTGGCTTCTCTGTAAAATAGCTTGTTATAAGGGAGACAGTATTTGATTGGAAGTCAAGAGTCCAATTTCAGATTTGAGCTATCACTAATTACATATATGGTGTTGAGCAAGTAACAATATATCTGGGCTTAAGGTGTTTTTTTGTTTTGTTGTTAACATTTTATTATGGAAATTACAAACATATACCACAGCAGAAAGAATAATATAATGAGTCTCACATGGTGGTGGTTTAGTTGCTAAGTCATGTCTGACTCTTGAGACCCCATGGAGGCAGGTGTAGCCTGCCAGGCTCCTTTGTCCATGAGATTTCCCAGACGAGAATACTGGAGTGGGTTGCCATTTCCTTCTCCAGGATATCTTCCCAGCCCAGGGACTGAACCTGTGTCTCCACTGCAGGTAGATTCTTTACTGCAGAGCCACCAGGGAAGCCCATGAATCCCATGTACTTTATCATCTGTTTCAATAATTGTTCATTTTAACTTATCTATACCCTGCTTACTGACTAGATTATTATAAAACAAATCCAAGACCTCATATTATATCATAAATATTTCAGAGTATATTTTCTAAAGATAAGAACTATTTTGTTTTTAAAAATCACACTAACATTGTAACCCAGCAGGATTCTGTGGGTCCTTTCTAGGACAGACCCCTCTCCCATACGCTCTACTGTGGCTCCTCTCTCAAATGCCTAGATAACTATATCTGATGCACATTTCCTGAGTTTTACAGATGTTAAAAGTGAAAGTGAAAGTCACTCAGTCGTGTCTGACCCTTTGCAACCCCATGGACTGTAGCCTGCGAGGCTCCTCTGTCCATGGAATTCTCCAGCAAAGAATACTGGAGTGGGTAGCCGTTCCCTTCTCCAGGGGATCTTCCCAACCCAGGGATCAAACCCAGGTCTCCCACATTGCAGGCAGATTCTTTACCATTTGAGCCACCAGGGAAGCCACGGATGTGTTAAAAGCCTCACCAAATGAAATGATTTGATGACTATCAGGCCTACTGGAGCACAAGGATTGTTAATATTAACCCCTATGATATAGCCCTGTTACTGCACCATCAACCAATCAGAGAATTTGACACAAGCTGATCACTTATGCTGAGACTACCCTTCCTCAGTTCGGTTCAGTTCAGTTCAGTTCAGTTGCTCAGTCATGTCCGACTCTTTGTGACCCCATGGGCTGCAGCATGCCAGGCTTTCTGGTCCTTCCCCAACTCCCAGAGCTTGCTCAAACACACATTCATTGAGTCAGTGAGCCATCCAACCATCTCATCCTCTGTCGTCCCCTTTTCCTCCTGCCTTCAATCTTTCCCAGCATCAGGGTCTTTTCCAGTGAGTCATTTCTTCTTGTCGGTGGCCAAAGTATTGGAGTTTCAGCTTCAGCATCAGTCCTTCCAATTACTATTCAATGTTATCCTTTAGGATTGACTGGTTTGATCTCCTTGCTGTCCAAAGGACTCTCAAGAGTCTTCTCCAACACCATGGTTCAAAAGCATAATTCTTCAGTGCTCAGCTTTCATTATGGTCCAACTCTCACATCCATACATGACTACTGGAAAAACTATAGCTTTAACTAGATGGACTTTTGTTGGCAAAGTAATGTCTCTGCTTTTTAATACGCTGTCTAGGTTGGTCATAGCTTCTCTTCCAAGGAGCAAGTGTCTAATTTCATGGCTGCAGTCACCATCTTCAATAATCTTGGAGCCCAAAAACACAGTCTGTCACTGTTCCCATTGTTTCCCCATCTATTTGCCATGAAGTGGTGGGACCAGATGTCATGATCTTAGTTTTCTGAATGGTGAGTTTTAAGCCAACTTTTTCACTTTCCTCTTTCACTTTCATCAAGAGGCTCTTCAGTTCTTCTTCACTTTTTGCCATAAGGGTGGTGTCATCTGCATATCTGAGGTTATTGATATTTCTCCCGGCAATCTTGATTCCAGCTTGTGCTTCTTCTAGCCTGATGAATTTCATATGATGTACTCTGCATGTAAGTTAAATAAGCAGGGTGACAATATACAGCCTTGACGTACTCCTTTCCCGATTTGGAACCAGTCTGTTGTTCCATGTCCAGTTCTAACTGTTGCTTCTTGACCTGCATACAGATTTCTCAGGAGGCAAGAAAGGTGGTCTGGTATTGTTTTAATAATAAATACTAAAAACAATATTAACTTTACAATATTTTTAAAAATCCAGACAGTGTTCAAATTTTCTTGATTGTCAAAATTTTCAAAATGCTTTTTAAAGGATCCAAATGAGGTTCATTAAATTTAACTGTTGAAATGTTTCCTAAATCTGTTTTAAACTGTAGATATGCTCTCTGTTTCTCTTTCCCCCTCTTTCAACTTACTTAGTGGAGGGGGAAACTAGATAATTTATCTTATAGAGTTTCTTAGTCTGGACTTTGTTAATTGCATCCTTGTAATAACAATATTTAATAGATCCTCAGTCTCCTATATTTCCTATAGTTAAATCTAGAAGCTTGGTCATTTCAGGTGCTAATTTTTTTGTAATAATGCTTATTAGGTAGTATTGTGTATTTTGATTATGAAGAATATAATGTTGAATTATTTCTCTTTTTGAGTTGCTATCAGCCTTAGATAATCATTGTGTGGATCCATTATTTCATAAATTATTGCAAAATGGTGATATGATAATTCTAGCATGGGTTCTCTATTTATCAGCTGGAGTACTTCTATAAACAGCAACTTCCCTTTCTAGACTCTTCTGTTTATCCTACAGTATAGATAAATAGGAAAGGCAGGATAAATGCTTGAACATTTCCCTGTATTTACAAGTTTAAAAGATAATGAATTGTTTCTCTGACATCTTCCAAAGGAGAGCAATGAGATTTTGTTTAATTTTTTTAAGATCAGTATACACTTCTAGGTTAAACCATGTTTTAACCCATTCCAGTTATTATTCTTATTTATGCCCAAATTGTTAATGGGAAACCCTTCAGTCAGACTAATGAGGAAAGGACACATAAAACACTCTATGTTCATAGGAAATGTCATTAGTTATGTAGAAAATCCAAAAGAATTGACAAAAAACACTTCTGGAACTAATAAGAAATTATAATAAGGTTGTAGGATATAAGTTTACTATACAAAAGTCAATCTCTTTCCTATCAAGTAATGAAATTTGAAATTTAAAACACCATACTATTTACACTCGCTCAGTCATGTCCAACTTTTGGCAACCCCATGGACTATACAGTCTATGGGATTCTCCAGGCCAGAAAACTGGAGTGGGTAGCCTTTCCCTTCTCCAAGGGATCTTCCAACCCAGGGATCGAACCCAGGTCTCCCACACTGCAGGTGGATTCTTTACCAGTTGAGCCACAAGGGAAGCCCACTGTTTACACTGCTGCTGCTGCTGCTGCTGCTGCCACGTCACTTCAGTCATGTCCAACTCTGTGTGACCCCATAGACAGCAGCCCACCAGGCTTCCCCATCCCTGGGATTCTCCAGGCAAGAACACTGGAGTGGGTTGCCATTTCTTTCTCCAATGCATGAAAGTGAAAAGTCAAAGTGAAGTCACTCAGTTGTATCCAACTCTTAGCGACCCCATGGACTACAGCCCACCAGGCTCCTCCGCCCATGGGATTTTCCAGGCAAGAGGGCTGTAGTGGGGTGCCATTGCCTTTTCCACTTTTTATACTAGCATTCCTCAAAATGAACTATTGGCTTATCTAATAAAATATGTACAAGATTTATATAAGAAAAACTATAAAACTCTGATGAACATATCAAAGAAAGATAAATAAATGGAGAGATATTCCATGTTCATGGATAAGAACATTCAATATTGTCAAAATGTTGGTTCTTCCCAATTTGATTCACAAATTCAATGCAATCCTGATCAAAATCCCAGCAAGTTATTTAACTGGTTCTAAAGTTTTATGGAGAGACAAACAACTTAGAATATTTAATACATTATTGGAGGAGAAAAAGTTGGAGAACTGACACTGCCTGGCATCAAGACTTATCATATCTAAAAACCTTGCAAGGGCAAAAGACAATGTCAAGAGAAGAAGAAGATAAGCCACAGATTGGGGGGTGGAATTGGGGGTGGGGTAGAATATATATTTACAAAAGACATATCAGATAAAGGACTATTATCCAAAATATACAAAGAACTCTTAAAATACAACAATAAGAAGACAATCTGATTTAAAAATGGGCTGAAGAGGAAGAGAAGGAGGAACAAGAAGGAGAGGATGCAGGAAGTGTTATCACTGGCAAGAAAGCAAAGCGAAAACAACATTTCTTTCTCTTCAGTGCTGAAGGTTGAATATGGGTCCAGACACAAATTCATGAGTTTTTTCTTAGTGCTCTCTCTCTCTTTTTTTTAAATAAAAAAAGTTAATAATGTAAAAACTTTAAGTTATCAAGAAGTTGAATTGTGATTGTTGACCCTGTTTTAGTCAAGTCTGAATAGATAAAAATAAGTACAGATTTTGTGATTTTGAAAATATCCTTAAGGACATATTCAGGAAAGTGCCCTTATGTGTAACATCTCCATTCTTAGTGATTCTGGATAAATGATGTGTGACTGTAACTGCCTCCTCGGTTAAATAAGGAACTATTATACATTATAACATGATTGAATATATGCCCTTTCAAACCAAGCCCAAGATAAATAACCTACACTTCAAGTTAAACTTTTTACATTTGAACAAAAGACAACAACCTTGGACTATGACTAAATCGCAGAGCAGAAAGACTGATATAGCATATATTCTAAATATCATTGAGTCAAAGGCAATGAAATTTGTTATATACACTGATATTTGAGAATGTATGTGAGCTTTTAAAATGCACTCCATGGTTCAGTGGTATTAAGCCCTGATACATCCAGTTGATGCATCACATCTTCAACCTGCCAGGGAGCCTTAGAAGAGCCATTTGTCCCTGGATCCAAATTAAATATGTACCCTGACTGTTAAAAAATATTTTGTTAGACTAAATGACTGAGCTGTCTTTGACAGGACTGCCAAATGAATTATGACAATGGTTGACCACTTTGGGCCCTGGGGCTGTATTACCAAAAGAAGAAAGAGAAAAATCTGTTCTTTCTAGTCCGATCTTATGCAGAACAAATGCATCATTCTCTCTGTTATGAATTTCATTTGAGGTCCAAAAATTCTTGCACTCTTTTATATTGAAACTTAACAGGATATAGATGTCATTTATCCCATATATTATCTGAAGTGGCATATTCTCAAAATTGGTGCATAACATTAGCTCTGAATCACAACAAAGTGCAGGCTTAATTGAAAGGCATGTGTAGGAGCCTGACTTACTTGTGTTCAAATTTTAGCTTTACCACTTAAGAGGCTCCTAGTCTTAAAGTGGGATAATAATATCAATCTTCTGGGACTGCTGTAAGGGTTAATGGTGAATATTAAGTGCCTGACATATTGTAGGCATTCATGAAAGAGATGGCTTTTTTTATTATTATCTAACAACAATAGGCTTCTTCTAAAATTGCTAACTTAAAAGCTAATGATTATAAACTTATGAAAAATGATTATATAGAAGAAAACAGGGAGCAGTCAGGTGGACAAGGCAGAGTCAGCCTAAGGCATTTAAAAACAAAAGCCCCAATACAATCACAGTAACTGTATCAAAAATAATTAATTCATTGTTATGCTGACCTACCCTGTCTGTCTGTTGGTCTCTAAACATTAAAATTTTTTCTCATAGAACAAACTTATGGTTGCTATGGGGAAGCGGGGGATGGAGGGAAGAGACAGTGAGTTTGGGAGGGACATGTACATACTGCTGTGTTTAAAATGGATAACCAACAAGGACCTACTGCACAGGACATGGAACTCTGCTCAGTGTTATGTGGCAGGCTGGAAAGGAAGGAAATTAGGGGGAGAATGGAGATTATATATATATATGTGTGTGTGTATATATCTGATTCCCTTCACTGTTCACCTGAAACTATCACAATACTGTTCATTGGCTATACCCCAATACAAAATTAAAAGTTTAAAAAAATTCTTTCTCATAATGTATTTAGGAAAAGTCCTAGGAACTTATTTTGCCTGTGGGAAACTTTATACTTCAGACATGCAAAAGAAGTTTTCACTTTTTTTTTTTAACAGATAGTTTCTAAATTCATTTTAAGTTTCCCCTCACTCCTTTGACCAATACGTTAGTAATTTAATACATTTCAACTTTGTTTTACTGCTGTCCCATTGATTGAAAATCATGACCACCTGAGTATCCAAATTGTTTGGTTTCTCTGACTTCCTGAATTCCAAGCCAGAAAGAAACAGAGCAGAAAGGAGGTGCAGGTGACATTTCCTCTCCCTCAGGCTTACTACACTGCATTGTTATGATTTTCTTCAAGTCCAAGGCCCATGCACCTATGTAAGTAGATTTCACTTCCCTAAGATTAAGAATTAATTTTCAGTTTTATTGCCTTTCTTTTTTTTTTTTATTTTATGACTCCAATACATTGTGTTTTAGGAAAGTTTTGGAAAATACAAAGATCTTATCCATGGCTTGGGGAGGTGGGGTAAGGTGTGAGGTGGTGGGGGAGTTGCTTCTTTAAACAATCACTTGGTTCTTAGTGGGTTTTTGGTTTGTTTTTTTTCCCTCCAAAAATGACTTTCCTCCTGCAAATATTCAGGAGTTGACTTTCTCACAAAAGACAGGCTTTCTGAAAAATTTCCATTGGCTCTAGCCCAATGCCATAATTACTTTAAATTAAACCCCCAAGGGTTTCCCTTTTTCTTCCTTAGCACCACAAACAATTCCTTCCTCTGAATGTTGGACTCAGGTTTAATCTGCAAGTTTCCGGAAGCAGTCAAGGCCACAGGGGGCAGAAATCCAAACTTTGACCTTGAAAGATGCTCCTAGGATCTGTTGTTTTATAATATATGTCCAACACAGCCCCCATGTTCCGATGAGTGTGGGAACACCCAGAGTGTCTGTGGACAGAGGAGGGGTTGAGGGTGCATCCTAAAGGGTCTGTGGGGCAAAGAGGGGCTGTTTTCCAAAGTTTTGCATGGCTAGAAAGGAATTTTAGGCAGCTGTGTAAAATTATTATCCAAAAATGCACTCAAAGATAAAACCACTGATCTGATCAAATATATTAAAAAAATGATTCATAACTGAAAATTCTCATGCTGACTCACTAAGCTGGAAACATCTGCACTTTCCAGGAGTTTATAGCTCAGTTGGTAAAGAATCTGCCTGTAATGCAGGAGACCCTGGTTCAATTCCTGGGTCGGGAAGATCTCCTGGAGAAGCGATAGGCTACCCACCCCAGTATTCTTCGGTTTCCCTTGTGACTCAGCAGATAAAGAATCTGCCTGCAATGTGGGAGACCTGGGTTCGATTCCTGGGTTGGGAAGATTCCCTGGAGAAGGGAAAGGCTACTCACTCCAGTATTCTGGCCTGGAGAATCTCATGGACCGTATGTATAGTCCATGGGGTCACAAAGAGTCAGACAGGACTGAGCAACTTTCACTTTCACCAAATATATTTATAACAGACTTTATGATCTGTCATATATACAACTCTACCAGCCACAATTATTTTATTTCTAGTTAATTTTTTCAAACAATATTTCTCCAAAGTACTGAAGATTACTTGGGGTAATCTTACTCATCACTGGAGGGAAGCAGCAGAAGCTTAACATCTTTCCTTATCCCATTCCTCCTCCACCCCCACCCCATCCCACCCCAAACACTTAAGTTCTAACTAAGGCTAGAAACAGAGATCTGAAAAACAAAAGCTTAAGTTTATCCAAAGTACTAAGGCTAATGGGGCAGGGACTCTTAAAAAGGCAGGATAATATGGGCACCACAAATGAAAGTTCAAGTTTGTCCTTTGGACTTGCTTGACTTTCTCTTGTCTGGAGGAGAAGAGATCAAACTCTAAGACCTGCCTTCAGGTCAGGAGTCTCTTAATCCTTCACTGTATATTCCTTTAGACTTTGCTTTTCTTCTGAATTTTGTAGTTCAATTTCCTTTTGGTTGAGTTGTGATGTTGATAATTTGAAAATGTCTCTGGTTCCCTGTGATTTAGCTCTTAAGAAGATTTACAGGTGGGTCTTGTTAGCCATGCCCTGAAAAGGTGATAACATTTTTTGTAATCTATTTAGAGGCTACACAATGTAACATAATTCTCTTTTCCTCTCTCCTCATCTTATACGTATAATCCATTAGGTTGTTTTATAGAGGCTAAATATGAAAGGACAGTGGTACTATAGTATTTCTTAACCTGTTATCAAGACCACAATATTTTATCAGGAATGAAGACCCAAATGCAAATTTTCATTCTCTTTGTATAACATTTATGCAATAAAGAATAAATTGAGTACATTATTTTTCATTTCTGAAGTACTAGGGCTAGTAATGCATGAGTTGCAGAGAAGCAAGCATTAATCTATCTAGCTGCTAAGAAATGAAATGTCACTTAGAGGAACTTGTTCTTGCCAGCACATTCTTTCATCGAGTTCTTCATCAGAAAGCAGAGAAAAAAGTAATTCTTTTTCCAACTGCATTATATTATAGCACATCTTACCCTTTTTCATGTGTCTTGATTTAGTTCCTGCATATGTACTGTGCAGAAGCTTTAGTTTTTCAAGAATATCTCATTTGATCTCATTTTTCACATGAAACACGGTTTTTTTAAAAGAGAAAAGTAGGATAGACACAAAGGAAACATTTCTTCAAAAGAACAAATTATTTCTCAATAGCTGTTGAATTTATGGACTGACATCTTACTGTGGGGTTTGGGTGATGTCGCAAGTGTGTGTGTATGTGACTGTATGTGTGTTTATGTACCTGATCAGTTCTCTTCATTTATGTTATTAGATGAATTATTTCTCTGGTGAATAGAGGTCACAAAGTTTTAGGAGAATTAAAATCACAAGTAATGATGATAAAGCACTTTAAATAATATGTGGCTGAAAAGCCTGAGTGCTGTTTAGTTTTTACAAGTATTGCTTTGCAAAACAATAGACTGGAATTTTTCAGGTAGGAGTGCATTTTTGAAAACAGTGTATTTATTTGCAAAACGCTGAACTTAAGGAACAGACTTACTCTTTGGATAAACTAGTTTTAAAATCATTTTTCAAAATAATTTAGATTTCGAGGAAACAAATCACAAAAACCCACACTATCATCTATGTTTTATGAAATAAAACTGGGGATATTTCATTGATTTTCCACAAATATTCCTTCCTGTAATTGAACAGATGGTTACATCTAAGTAAAGTAACATCTCCTTTATTGGAAATCCCTTAGAGATTCATTGTTCCAAACAGTGGGATTTTTCCAGGTAACAGGCTTTTTTTCCCTTTAACCTACCAAGATTTTAAAAATATTTCCTTAAAATTAAGTCTCTCTCTTTTTTAAAGAGCAATGCTGCTGCTAAGTCGCTTCAGTCGTGTCCGACTCTGTGTGACCCCATGGATGGCAGCCCACCAGGCTCCCCCGTCCCTGGGATTCTCCAGGCAAGAACACTGGAGTGGGTTGCCATTTCCTTCTCCAATGCATGAAAGTGAAAAGTGAAAGTGAAGTCGCTTAGTCGTGTCCGACTCTTAGGGACCCCATGGACTGGAGCCTACCAGGATCCTCCGTCCATGGGATTTTCCAGGCAAAAGTACTGGGGTGGGGTGCCATTGCCTTCCCCAAAAGAGCAATATTAAACATAATTTAAACATAACTTAACACTTCCTTTGTAAATGCAAGATAATGATAATACTTAATCTGCAAGAGTGTTTTGAATGTTTTTAAAACACTTGTATCATTGTTATAAACATCACTGACTGCATCATCTAAGGGTCCTGAGAGTCAGCTGAGGGTTATAAAATTATTTAGTCTGAGTCCCTAACAATGCACACCTGTCTCCTCTACAAAATCAAGTGGGTTAGGTAGTAAGTAGGTGCTCTGTCCTCCTAATCAGTCTCTCCCACTTCCATTTTGCGGTCAGTGGTAGAGCATTCTTCTAAGAGCCCCATCACCCTCCTGGTGCCTCTCATCCTTCCTTGCGTGTTGCATTACTGTTAGCGGTTAAAGAAGCCAGAGAAGTGAGACCCTTAGCATTCCAGAGAGCTGGTCCTGATGAAGACTGAAGACTTGCCTGTGAGTAAATAGCTTAATGGCTTCCCTGGTGGCTCAGACGGTAAAGCGTCTGCCTGCAATGAGGGAGAATCAGGTTTGATCCCTGGGTGGGGAAGATCCCCTGGTAGAAGAAAATGGTAACCCACTCCAATACTCTTGCCTGGAAAATTTCATGGACAGCGGAGCCTTGTCGGCTACAGTCCATGGGGTCGCAAAGAGTCGGACAGGACTAAGTGACTTCACTTCACTTTAACAGCTTAATAGTTTTGAGAAAGGTGCTGCAGTGTGAGGGAGGCCTCTGCTTATTGTGCGCCTTTCTTGTCTCTTCCTCTCCACTTCTTAACTGAGCTCCAGTTAATTGAGAGAGCTGGATAAACAACCTTTACATTCAAAATACCTTGTCCTAACTTTGGTTGGATATTGCTTCTGGATGGAGAATAAAACATAAATAAAACACTATGGCTTTATACCTTTTTTTAGTAAATCCTTTTTTTCTGATTTGCATATTGATTTCCACATTTTTTAAAAATTGAAGTATAGTTCATTTACAATATCTTGTTAGCTTTGGATGTACAGCCAAATAATTCAGATTTTTTGGCAGATTCTTTTCCATTATGGGTTATTACAAGATACTGAATATAGTCCCTTCTGCTATACAGTAGGACTTTGTTGTTAATTTTATATATAATTGTTTGCATCTTTGAATCCCAAACTCCTAATTTATCCCTCCTCACCCCCCTTTCCCCTTTAGTAACATAAAGTTGTTTTCTAAGTCTGTGCTGCTGCGTCACTTCAGTCGTGTCCGACTCTATGTGACCCCATAGACGGCAGCCCACCAGGCTCCGCCATCCCTGGGATTCTCCAGGTGAGAACACTGGAGTGGGTTGCCATTTCCTTCTCCAATGCAGGAAAGTGAAAAGTGAAAGTGAAGTCGCTCAGTCGTGTCCGACTCTGTATGACCCCATAGATGGCAGCCCACCAGGCTCCCCCATCCCTGGGATTCTCCAGTCAAGAACACTAGAGTGGGTTGCCATTTCCTTCTCCTGTTTCTATTTTGTAAATAAGTTCATTGGTGTAATTTTTTAGATTCCACCTTTAAATGATATCATGTGATATTCGTCTTTATCCGACTTACTTCACTTAGTACGATAATCTCTAGGTCCATCCATATTGCTCACAATGGCATTATTTCATTCCTCTTTATGCTGATACTTCATTGTGTTTATGTACCACATCCTCTTTATCCAGTCCTCTGTCGATGGATATGTAGGTTGCTTCCATGTCTTGGCTATTGTAAATAGTGCTACAATGAGCACTGGGATGCAAGTATCTTCTGATTAGAGTCTTCATCTTTTCTGGATATAGATGGCATCATACTTCTTTAAATAAAAGAGGTTTTCAAATTGTTTTGACAGCAGAATCCCTTTCCCTACTTCCTGTGTGAAAGTGAACAGAGCTACATCCCATTTACTCATATCTCCTCCCCTCAAAACCACTGAGCTTGAGAGGAGACTCCTCAGAGCCCAGGACCTTGTTATCTTTCTATCCCAAAATAAGATACTCATTTTTTTAGCTCAGTTACTCACTTTTTGATTCTCCATAATTAAAAAAACCAGGATAGGAAGGCATTCTATTATAGTAGCTATAACAGGCAACACCCTTCAACACTGCCTTCCTTATGAAGGGAAGCCAACCTTCTCCCATATTTCAGAATTTTAATGTAATTTTTTGTTTTTTTAATGTTGACAGATGTGTGTGTTCCTCAACAGTGAATTTCTTCACATACCTTTAACATCTTCCGTTTGTAGAGAAGCCAACATATTCAAGTCAGTACTTGTCATCCTCGAGGTAAGATTGGCTGGGAACTTATTATCGGACTGGTCTTGATGATTAATATCCCCTATTTGTAATATCTCAGCACTGATATTTTAAGTTATCTTCTATACAATAGGGAGTAATAAGAATATTGAAGCAGAATTAGAAATCTTATAAATTGTTATGACAACAATGAAATAATATTGGTGAAATGTCTTTGAAAATATGATGTATTATTTTTTGATTTATAAAGACATTGTAATTGATGTTTTGTGTGCCAGGGACTGTTCTAGGCGCTGGGATGCAGCAGTGAACAAGATTAAATCTCTCTCCTCACAGTGCTTTTTTAATAGAGACAAATAAATCAATAGATTTACTGTTGCCATTATTTTTCATTACATCAGCATCATCAGAGCAACTTTGCCTATATGTATGTGCTCAGCATTTGGGTTCTGGACATAGTGAGTTAAAAGTTTGAAGAGTGGTGTGGCTTTGTATCCTGCCTCCCTACCATGTACTACCTTGATAGATTTATAAGCCAATCAGCTCATGTTACCAAGGACACTTCCTAATTTGTCAATGTGGAACAATAATAATGCGTAAGTCATAAGAGTGTTTTAAATTTTTTTAATATAAAAATTATATTGCTATGCAGTGCTATACATATTTAGTCTTATCTCTGTTGATATGATGTCTTTCAACAGAGAAGCACAATGTGCTGTCCTAGCTTTAGCGGATTTAGGATATCACTTTTATTTTCTAAACATATGGTAAAAAAAAAAAATTAATTGGAAACTGGAATGTCTGCTGTTCCAGATAATATGAATTGTATTCATATTGCAACATTTAAGCTACTGGCCAACAACTACTTGTTTTGTCAACAACATAGCAAATGACAACTATTCAGGTACCAGTCCCCCTGTTCTGATACAACTTTATATATGGGGATGATTCATGGTTTACTTCTTTTCAAGTTGCAATATCAAGCAGCATCATTTGTCTTCTATCAGCAATTCATACTTGAACTGAGTCCATGTACTGATCTCTTGTATTTCACATCATTTCTAGTCTTGGACACCCCCATTCAGACTATAATATCTTTAAAGTAAAGGGTGCAGATGGCCTTAAAAAACAAGAAACTCTATCATTTACTTATGTCTACTTCATTACCATAATTATTTTCCCGAGGAAAGAGTCTTGTTCAATGCTATTTGCAGAGTAGCTTCTTCAATAAATTTGTCCTCTGAACATTGTAGCACACATTATTGTGTGTTTAAAATTCATACATCAAAACCAATCTGATTCTAAGGAGAATCCCATGCATTGGAAACATAGATTTGAACAAGATGAGAAAAGACAGATGATAGGAAAAGGATGGTCATTGAAATGGCCATTTATTGATTCATATTTTCACTCAAAAAGCATGTTATAAATGCTTAACATGTACTGGAAACAGGGAACCAATTTATTAACTAGGTGAATGACAGTAGCTATAATGCACAAATAGGGGTAGCAGGGAGAATATATGAGAAAAAGACATGGAACAAATAAAATTAGTACAGTCTAGAAGAGGCAATTTCATAGAGAAAGATGTGTGGTTGAAAGGGCTGAGAGGAGGTGGGATCAGGGAACAATATTTCTAATATTTCTGTGATGTTGTTGTACAACCTTGTGAAAATAGTTTTTAAAACTGCTAAATTACATTCTTAAAAGGGTAAATGTTATAGTGCATGAATTACACCTGAATTAAAAAAAAAAACACAGAATGCAGATTCAAGGGAAAAATGAATTTTTCAATGTAAGAGGATGTATTAGTTTCCTAGGGCTGCCATTACAAAATATCACAACTGAGTGACTTAAAATAGAAAGTTTATTTTCTCATAGTTCTGGAAGATATAAGTCTAAAATTAAGATGTCAGAAAGCCATGCTCCCTCTGTGACTTGTTGGGGAGAATACTACCTTGCCTCCTCCTAGCTTCGAGAGGAAGCCACCATTCTTTGGCATTTCTTGACCTAGAGTTGCATCCTTCTCTTCTCTTCTCTGCCTCTGTTGTCACATGGTATTCTCTCTGTGAGTTGATTTCCAAATCTCTCTTCTTATTAGGACACCAAGCATTTGGATTAGAGCCCAAACTGGTGACTTCAGCTTAATTTGATTATATCTTTAAAGACTCTATTTTCATATAAGGTCACATTCTGAGGTTCTAGGAAGGACATTTATTGGAGGGGGACACTGTTCAACCCATAACACTGGGACATATAGAGAAAGCACTTGGACTTTGTCTTGACGGACCTATAATGCTAGTATTAGTGAAGTGAAGTCGCTCAGTCATGTCCGACTCTTTGCGACCCCATGGATTGTAGCCTATCAGGCTCCTCCATCCATGGGATTTTCCAGGCAAGAGTGCTGGAGTGGATTGCCATTTCCTTCTCCAGGGGATCTTCCCGACCCAGGAATCGAGCCCAGGTCTCCTGCATTGCAGGCAGGTGCTTTACCGTCTGAGCCACCAGGGAAGCTAGTATTAGGAGTTTGCTTTTAAATTCCCAGGCAAAATGCTGTTTTGGTTTTTGAACTGGAAATGAGTGCAGCTACATATTAAGAGAATTAGTCTGGCAGTAACTGGTGGAATGATATGGATTTAAAACAGACACACAGTAGGAAAACTGCAAGGGAAAGTTGTAGAGAACATTGAGGAGGAAAAATCCTCAACATATGTAAGGAACCCATGCCCCCCACCATGCCCATTTTTAAATCCACAATATTCTGTAATTCGTCTGTCTCCAGGGCATACGAATGGTGGAAATGCTGGTTATCAGTATGGATTGTGTGAAAAATTATAGAGGAGAAATGTATTTGCATTGCTCACCAGTAAAAATAGAGACATTTTGAGAATATTTTAGAATCTGATGATAGATTATATATGCTGGGGTAAGAGATACCAAGGATAGCATGTGCTTTACACAAATACATAACTCATTCATTGAAATAAGGGATATTGAAAGAGATGGTTTTGGATTGGGAGTGGAGGTAGAGAGGATGAGTTCAATATTGCACAGGTTGAATTTGAGATGCTTGTTATACATATTTAATCATTGTGTAAAGAATCTGAAGCTCACTTGTGAGTTTGTGTATTAGAGGTAATTGAAATTAGGATGTAGATGCACTCTCTTAGTGAATATACAATATCATGAAGGAAACAACACAAGAGAAAAATTTGAACAACTCTGAATTGAAGATTAGGTGGAAGGCAATGAGCAAATTAAACTGATTGGGAGAGACAAGGAAGGAAGGACAAAATTTCTCTACTGAAAGTAAGAGAGGGAACAATTATAGATGAAGACAGTGGCCAATACTGCCCAGTGCTATCGAGAAGGTGAAGACTGGCTACCTGGAGGTAACTGATGACTCTAATTAAACACCATTCATATACTGCTGCTGCTGCTGCTAAGTCGCTTCAGTCGTGTCCGACTCTGTGCGACCCCATAGACGGCAGCCCACCAGGCTCCACCGTCCCTGAGATTCTCCAGGCCCGAACACTGGAGTGGGTTGCCATTGCCTTCTCCATTGTGTGAAAGTGAAAAGTGAAAGTGAAGTCGCTCAGTTGCGTCCTACTCCTAGCGACCCCATGGACTGCAGCCTACCAGGCTCCTCCATCCATGGGATTTTCTAGGCAAGAGTACTGGAGTGGCTTGCCATTGCCTTCTCCATTCATATACTAATAACTCCCAAATGTAAAATTCCAGCTCTTTCCTGCAGACTCATATCTCCAATTGCATATTGAATGTCTCCTTGGCATCACAAACTTAATACATTCAAAAGAAAGTTCCTGATTTTGTTCCCTAAACTTGTCCTGCATTCTCCCTCATCCCCATTTAGTGTCAGTCACATATCCTTGACTCAATTTACTTTCCTATAACTCATCCAGTCTTCACCAAATTCTACTGGCTCTACCTTCTAAGCACATATCACCACCTTCCTATGCCAAACTCCATCGTTTATTGTTTTTATTAACAGCTGTATTGAAATATAATTCTTGTACCATGCAGTTTATCCATTTAAAGTGTACAGCTCAATGGTTTTTATTCTATTTGAATAGTTGTACATCCATCACCACAGTTAATTTTGGAACATTTAGTCACACACCCCCCCCCAAAAAAATTATCAGTCACTCTCCATTCCCACCTTCCCCTGGTTCCTAGCAATCACTAATCTACTTTCCATGTGTATGGAGTTATCTGTTCTGGACTTCTCATAAACGGTATTATACTTGATGTGGTCTTTTCTGACCAGCTCCTTTCACATAATATGATGCTTTCAAGGTTTATCATGTTGTAGGCTGTATCAGCACTTTACTCTTTTTCATAACTGAATGACATTATTGTATGGATAGAGCACACTTTGTATAACATTTCCTCAGTTGATGGATATTTCAGTTATTTCTACCTTTTGGCTCTTAGGAATAATGATGCTATAAATATTTATGTTTTGTTCAAACATTTGTTTTCCTTTCTCTTGGGGGTGTACCTAGGAGCGCAACTACTGGGTCACTGGATAGAGTAACTTTGTTTAACCTTTTAAGGAACTGCCAGATGTTTTCTCCAAAGCAGTGACCATTATCTCTTGGTAGAATTATTGCATCAGCATTGTTACTGCTGTCCTTGCTTCCGTCATTACTCCCCACAGCCCATTTTTGTTGCCCACATCCCTCCATGGGTTCTCAGCTCAGTCAGAGTAAAACTGAAGCATTTGCAGTGATTACAAGCTCTGGCAGGTCTGGCCCCCTATGACCTCACTGGTTTTATCTTGTGCTGTGTCTCTTCCCTTTGCTTATTCCCTACTCATCTCTTTGCTCTTCCTTGTCTATACCAGGTACACCCTCATTGCTTATCTGTTCCCTCCTCCTGGAAAAGACATCCCACTATATCCACACTGCTTCTTCTTTACCTCCTCATGTATTTATTCAAATATTTCCTTCTTGGTGAGGCAGTCAACCTTTTTTTGTGGTGTAAGATGGTGGAGTAGAAGGACATGCACTCATCTTCTCCTGCAGGAACTCCAAAGCTACAACTTGCTGCTGAACAACCATCAACTGGAGAATGTTGGATCCCACCAAAAAAAGATACTGCATATCCAAGGGTAAAGGAAAAGCTGCAGCAAGACTGTAGAAGGGTTGAAATCATGCTTAGAATCAAACCCCTTACCCACCAGAGATGCTCAGAGGGCTCAAAGAAACCTTGTGTGCAGCAAGACCCAGAGACCCCACAAAGAACCCAACCTGTGTTTGAGTGTCTCCTGCAAAGGTACAGATGTGCAGTGGCCTGCCGCAGAGACAGGGGCTCTAGGTTCAGCAGACCTGGGTATGGCACAAGCCCTCTTGGAGGAGGTCACTATTAACCCCACCACAGAGCCGCCAGGACTTACATGGGACTGGGGAAACAGACTCTTGGAGGGCACAAACAGAACCTCGTGTGCAGCAGGACCCAGGAGAAAGAAGCAGCAACCCTACAAGAGACTGACCAGACCTGCCCTTGCGTATCCAAGTGTCTCCGGCAGGGGTATGGGTCAACAGTGGCCCGTTGTAGGGTTGGGGGCACTGAGTGCAGCAGTGCATACATGGAACATTTTGAAGGAGGTCGCCATTATCTTCATTTCCTCCACCATAGATTGTTCTCAGGTCAAACAACAGGGAGGGAACACAGCCCCACCCATCAACAGAAAATTGGGATTAAAAATTTACTGAGCATGGCTCTGCCCATCGGAACAAGACCCAGTTTCCCCCTCTGTCAGTCTCTGCCATCAGGAAGCTTCCATAAGCTTCTTATCCTTCTCCATCAGAGGGCACACAGAATGAAAACTACAATCACAGAAGACTAATCAAACTGATCACATGGACCACAGCCTTGTCTAACTTGATGAAAGTATGAGCCATGCCATGTAGGGCCACCCAAGATGGATGGGTCATGGTGGATAGTTCTGACAAAATGTGGCCCACTGGAGAAGGGAATGACAAACCACCTCAGTATTCTTGTCTTGAAAACTCCATGAACTGCATGATAAAGTAAAAAGATAGGACCCTGAAAGATGAACTCCCCAGGTCGGTAGGTGCCTAATATGCTATAGGAGATCAGTGGAGAAATAACTCCATAAAGAATGAAGAGATAGACCCAAAGCAAAAACAATACCCAGTTGTGGATGTGACAGGTGATGTAAGTAAAGTCCGATGCTGTAAAGAGCAATGTTGCATAGGAACCTGGAATGTTAGGTCCAGGAATCAAGGCAAATTGGAAGTGGTCAAACAGGAGATGGCAAGAATGACCATCAACATTTTAGGACTCGGTGAACTAAAATGGATTGGAATGGGTGAATTTTACTCAGATGACCATTGTATCTACTACTGTAGGCAAGAATCCCTTAGAAGAAATGCAGTAGCCATTATAGTAAAGAAAAGGGTCCAAAATGTAGCACTTGGGTACAATCTCAAAAACAGCAGAATAATCTCTGTTCGTTTCCAAGGCAAACGATTCAGTATCACAGTAATCCAAGTCTATGCCTCAACCACTAATGCTAAAGAAGCTGAAGTTGAACGGTTCTATGAAGACCTATAAAATACTCTAGAACTAACACCCCAAAATGATGTCCTTTCCTTATAGGGAACTGGAATACAAAAAGTAGGAAGTCAAGAGATACCTGGAGTAACAGGCAAATTTGGCCTTGGAGTACAAAATAAAGCAGGTCAAAGGCTAACGGAGTTTTGCTAAGAGAGTAAAAACTCTCTTGTTGGAAGAGAGTAAACACCCTCTTCCAACAACACAAGAGAAAACTCTACACATGGACCTCACCAGATGGCCAATACCAAAATCAGACTGATTATATTCTTTGCAGCCAAAGATGGAGAAGCTATATAGAGTCAGCAAAAACAAGACTGGGAGCTGACTGTGGTCCAGATCATGAACTCCATATTGCCAAATTCAGACTTAAAGAAAGTAGAGAAAACTACTAGACCATTCAGGTATGACCTAAATCATATAACTTACGATTATACAGTGAAAGTGACAAATAGATTCAAGAGATTAGATCTAATAGACAGAGTGCCTGAAGAACTATGGACAGAGGTTCAGAACACTGTACAGAAGGAAGAGTTCAAGACCATCCCCAAGAAAAAGAAATGTAAAAGGCAAAATGGTTGTTTGAGGAGGACTTACAAATAGGTGAGAAAAGAAGAGAAGCAAAAGGCAAAGAAGAAAAGGAAAGACATGTCCATTTGAATGCAGAGGTCCAGAGAATAGCAAGGAGAGAGAAGAAAGCCTTCCTCAGTGATCAATGCAAAGAAATAGAGGAAAACAATAGAATGGGAAAGACTAGAGCTCTCTTCAAGAAAATTAGAGATACCAAGGGAATATTTCATGCAAAGATATGCTCAACCAAGGACAGAAATGGTATGGACCTGACAGAAGCAGAAGATATTAAGAGGTGGCAAAAATACACAGAACTGTACAAAAAAGATCTTCACGACCCAGTTAATCATGATGGTGTAATCACTCACATAGAGCCATCCTGGAATGTGAAGTCAAGTGGGCCTTAGGAAGCATCACTACCAACAAGGCTAGTGGAGGTGATGGAATTCCAATTGAGCTATTTCAAATCCTAATAGATGATGCTATGAAAGTGCTGCACTCAATGTGCCAGCAAATTTGGAAAACTCAGGAGTGGCCACAGGACTGGGAAAGGTCAGTTTTCATTCCAATCCCAAAGAAAGGCAATGCCAAAGAATGCTCAAACTACTACGCAATTGCACTCATCTCATATGCTAGCACAGTAATGCTCAGAATTCTCCAAGCCAGGCTTCAACAGTACATGAGCCATGAACTTCCAAATATTGAAGCTGGTTTTAGAAAAGGCAGAGGAACCAGAGATCAAATTGCCAACATTCATTGGATCATCCAAAATGCAAGAGAGTTCCAGAAAAACATCTACTACTGCTTTATTGACTCACTGGAAAAGACTTGATGCTGAGAAAGATTGAAGATGGGAGGAGAAGAGGATGACAGAGGATGAGATGGTTGGATGTTATCACTGACTCGATGGACATGAGTTTGAGTAAGCTCCAGGAGTTGGTGATGGACAGGGAAGCATGGCATGTTGCAGTCCATGGGGTCGCAAAGAGTCACATATGACCAAGTGACTGAACTGAACTGAGGCAGTCAACACTCCCTTCCTCCCTTTCCTGCCTTTTGTTTATGTGTGTGTGTTTATTTTTATCCATCACTCTTATTACCACTGAAAGTACTATGTAGTTTGTTTCATATCTGTTTTCCCCAACCAGAGAGCTAGCTTCATGGAAGCAGGAATTCTGGATTTTGTTCAAGCTGTATGTTCAGGGTCTAGACTATCTAGTAGGATTAAAGAAACATTTGATGTATGAATAATTCAGTTTAGTTCAGTCGCTCAGTCATATCCAACTCTTTGCAACCCCATGGACTGCAGCATGCCAATCTTCCCTGTCCATCACCAACTCCCGGAAGTTGCTCAAACTCATGTCCATCAAGTCGGTGATAAATGATTGAATGAATATATATTAAGCCCAGCAGTTTTATTGGAATGAGGTAGAGTAGTGAACGGGAAGTGAGGACATGAATTGGTGAGAAGAAATGACACTCCCAGCTGGTTTGAGAATTATAGACTGGATATACACAAATCCCTCTGCCTTCTGTCCTGTTTCTGTAGATTAACTAAGGGTCCATGCTCTTAACTAAGGCCAACTCTCCACATGTACCTATAATCATGTAGGGAGGAAAAGATTTTTCTCTACCAACTTAGGTCCAAAAAGAGATCTGAAAATTAACTGAAAATAGATTAACTAGAGAAAATATTTTTTAAACAGAAGCAAACAGGTGTTGCTCATTGATGAGTAACTCTGGGAATAGAGATTTATGGGCTTCTAAGGTGGCACAGTGGTAAAGAATCCATCTGACAATGCAGGAGATGCAAAAGACATGGATTTAATCCCTGGATCAGAAAGATCCCCTTGAGGAGGCAATAGCAGCCCACTCCAGTATTCTTGCCTGAAAATTCCATGGACAGAGGAGCCTGATAGGCTACAGTCCTTGGAGCCACGAAGAGTGAGTGACTACTCACACAGGCACACACACAAAGATTTATATACCACCTTAACAAAGAGGAAGGTTCAGGGTTTCAGTGGGATTGTATGGAAGCTTCTATTTGGCTTTTTAATGCTAATGAAAATGGACAGACTCCTTCCTGTCTAGAAACCTTATGGTGAGGGTTGGGGGGAGAGAAGGTAGACGGGGGCAGTCAGTGGTGGCTATATTTTCAGGAGGCTTGTTGAGACAATGTCTTTCTGTGGCTGCTGTTCAGATGTTTTCCATTTAAAATAATCTTCTGACCACTTTGGTGCACTGTTAATTCCTTCAGATCCATCCTCTGTAGCCTGTACAGACAGGCCCTCGTGACGCACCCTCCCAGAACACCATGCAGAGAGAAGGCCCTGTGACAGTCTCCCTCGGAACTGATCATGGTGGTGTAGTGCCCTGAACAAGGGCATCGAGGTTTCTACTCAATCCTGCATCATCAGTTTTCCCTTCTCATCTGTGTTATCTTGTTACATACAAACATGCTGTTATTCTCCCTGGTTTTAAATAAAGTAAAACCAACCCTTGATTTTAATAGGAAAATTTAAATAATTTAAATGTTTAAATACCTGGTCCTGATACCTGGACCAGGTATCAGGTGATACCTAGGAATTATTGTGAATATAGTCACAGGAGACCCCCCACCCTCACACAAGAACAGGAGACTATTTTTAATAATCCAATAAAAACAGAACCTCTTTGATGATCCTAATTTACAAAAAGTCCTG
This sequence comes from Tragelaphus eurycerus, assembly GCA_935064755.1. Lineage (NCBI taxonomy): Eukaryota > Metazoa > Chordata > Mammalia > Artiodactyla > Bovidae > Tragelaphus > Tragelaphus eurycerus. The sequence continues at coordinate 770,992 of CAKXYN010000266.1, forward strand.
TCTCCTCCCACAAACCTGAAATCAAGTATGCTTAGAAATAAAGAGAAAAACTAAGGGTTCAAACCAGTTAGGGGCCTGGCGAAAGTGAAGCAACACCCAGGAAGACTGCCCTAGGACTTCTAGCAAGGTGTCTCCATGTGCTTAAAGGAAAAACAGTGAATTGTGATGCCCAGGAATTTTGCCATTGTCTTTGTGTCAAGGAAAACTGGAAGTGGTCAAACAGGAGATGGCAAGAGTAAATGTCGACATTCTAGGAATCAGCAAACTAAAATGGACTGGATGGGTGAATTTAACTCAGATGACCATTATATCGACTACTGTGGGCAGGAATCCCTTAGAAGAAACGGAGTAGCCATCATAGTCAACAAAAAAGTCCAAAAGGCAGTACTTGGATGCAATCTCAAAAATGACAGAATGATCTCTATTTGTTTCCAAGGCAAACCATTCAATATCACGGTAATCCAAGTCTATGCCCCGACGAGTAACACTGAAGAAGCTGAAGTTGAACAGTTCTGTGATGACCTACAAGACCTTTTAGAACTAACACCCAAAAAGATGTCCTTTTTATTATAGGGGACTGGAATGCAAAAGTAGGAAGTCAAGAAACACCTGGAGAAACAGGCAAATTTAGCCTTGGAGTACAGAATGAAGCAGGGCAAAAGCTAATAGAGTTCTGCCAAGAGAATGCACTGGTCATAGCAAACACCGTCTTCTAACAACACAAGAGAAGACTCTATACATGGACATCACCAGATGGCCAACACTGAAATCAGATTGATCATATTCTTTGCAGCCAAAGATGGAGAACCTCTATACAGTCAGCAAAAACAAGACTGGGAGCAGATTGTGGCTCAGATCATGAACTCCTTATTGCCAAATTCAGACGTAAATTCAAGAAAGTGGGGAAAACCACTAAACCATTCAGGTGTGACCTAAATCAAATTCCTTATGATTATACAGTAGAAGTGAGAAATAGATTTAAGGGACTAGATCTGATAGACAGAATGCCTGATGAACTATGGACAGAGGTTTGTAACATTGTATAGGACACAGGGATCAAGACCATCCCCATGGAAAAGAAATGCAAAAAAGCAAAATGGCTGTCTGGGGAGGTCTTACCAATAGCTGTGAAAAGAAGAGAAGCGAAAAGAAAGGAGAAAAGGAAAGACATACCCATTTGAATGCAGAGTTCCAAAGAATAGCAAGGAGAGATAAAAAAGCCTTTCTTAGTGATCAATGCAAAGAAATAGAGGAAAACAATAGAATGGAAAAGACTAGAGATCTCTTCAAGAAAATCAGAGATACCAAGGGAATTTTTCATGCAAAGATATGCTCAATAAAGGACAGAAATGGTATGAACCCGACAGAAGCAGAAGATAGTAAGAGGTGGCAAGAATACACAGAAGAATTGTACAAAAAAGAGCTTCACCACCGAGTTAATCACGATGATATGATCACTGACTTAGAGCCACACATCCTGGAATGTGAAGTCAAGTGGGCCTTAGGAAGCATCACTACAAACAAAGCTAGTGAAGGTGATGGAATTCCAATTGAGCTATTTCAAATCCTAAAAGATGATGCTGTGAAAGTGCTGCACTCAATATGCCAGCAAATTTGGAAAACTCAGCAGTGGCCACAGGACTGGAAAAGGTCAGTTTTCATCCCAATCCCAAAGAAAGGCAATGCCAAAGAATGCTCAAACTACCGTACAATTGCACTCATCTCACACGCGAGTAAAGTAATGCTCAAAATTCTCCAAGCCAGGCTTCAGCAATATGTGAACCGTGAACTTCCTGATGTTCAAGCTGGGTTTAGAAAAGGCAGAGAAACCAGAGATCAAATTGCCAACATCCGCTGGATCATTGAAAAACCAGGAGACTTCCAGAAAAACATCTATTTCTGCTTTATTGACTACACCAAAGCCTTTGACTGTGTGGATCACAATAAACTGTGGAAAATTCTGAAAGAGATGGGAATACCAGACCACCTGATCTGCCTCTTGAGAAATTTGTATGCAGGTCAGGAAGCAACAGTTAGAACTGGACATGGAACAACAGACTGGTTCCAAATAGGAAAAGGAGTACATCAAGGCTGTATATTCTTACCCTCCTTATTTAACTTATAAGCAGAGAACATCATGAGATATGCTGGGCTGGAAAAAGCACAAGCTGGAATCAAGATTGCTGGGAGAAATATCAAAAACCTCAGATATGCAGATTACACCACCCTTATTGCAGAAAGTTAAGAAGAACTAAAGGGCCTCTTAATGAAAGTGAAGAAGAGAGTGAAAAAGTTGGCTTAAAACTCAACATTCAGAAAACTAAGATCATGGAATCCAGTCCCATCACTTCATGGCAAATAGATGGGGAAACAGTGGAAACAGTGGCTGACTTTATTTTGGGGGCTCCAACATGACTGCAGATGGCGATCGCAGCCATGAAATTAAAAGACGCTTACTCCTTGGAAGGAAAGTTATGAACAACCTAGACATCATATTAAAAAGCAGAGACATTACTTTGTCAACAAAGGTCCATCTAGTCAAGGCTATGGTTTTCTAGTAGTCATGTATGCATGTGAGAGTTGGATTGTAAAGAAAGCTGAGGGCCGAAGAATTGATGCTTTTGAACTGTGGTGTTGGAGAAGACTCTTGAGAGTCCCTTGGACTGCAGGGAGATCCAATCAATCCATCCTAAATGAGATCAGTCTTGAGTTTTCACTGGAAGGACTGATGCTGAAGCTGAAACTTCAATACTTTGGCCACCTGATGCGAAGAGCTGACTCATTTGAAAAGACCCTGATGCTGGGAAAGATTGAAGGCAGGAGGAGAAGGGAACGACAGAGGATGAGATGGTTGGATGACATCACCGACCCAATGGACATGAGTTTGGGTAGGCTCCAGGAGTTGGTGATGGACAGGGAGGCCTGGCGTGCTGCAGTTTATGGGGTCAAAAGAGTCAGACATGACTGAGCGACTGTACTGAACTGAACTTGTATAAAATATTTAAAATTAGAACATGTAGTATTTTCTCTCAATAAAAAATTACTTACTTTTAAATGACTTAATTTTAAATACATAGTATTATGAACTAAAACAAAAAACCTTTAGGCAATAGTCCTAGCTTTAACCTAGCAAATTGAAATTATCAAAAACTTGGAGAACTAAGTTAAATATTCACTGCTCAGCATTGACTATATTACCTACCAGAAGCAAATAGCTTTTGGAACAAAAGAGCAAACATAAATACAATCAACTAAGTTGTTAAATTCACCAAATACCATATAAATATTGTAAAAGCCAGTCCCCAGGCCATCTTTAGATTAAGAACAAAAATGAAAATACCAGTGCTCAGTTCTATAAATTAGTTAATATTGATGGTCTTAGACACTCCTAAACATAGCCATGAAATTTCCAAATCCTGCACCTCTCTTTGTTGTCTTTCCTGTACAAAGCTAATACAGTCTCTCTTAATTTCCTAGTTAATTTAAAACTAGCTAATGCATTCTTATAAATGTCATTCAGGAGGGAGAAAAAATATGCTTAAAAAATGTTCTATGGTTGCTGTTCTGTACCTCTTGATGAAAGTGAAAGTGGAGAGTGAAAAGCTTGGCTTAAAGCTCAACATTCAGAAAACGAAGATCATGGCATCTGGTCCCATCACTACATGGGAAATAGATGGGGAAACAGTGGAAACAGTGTCAGACTTTGTTTTTCTGGGCTCCAAAATCACTGCAGATGGTGACTGCAGTCATGAAATTAAAAGACGCTTGCTCCTTGGAAGGAAAGTTATGACCAACCTAGATAGCATATTCAAAAGCAGAGACATTACTTTGCCAACAAAGGTTCGCCTAGTCAAGGCTATGGTCTTTCCTGTGGTCATGTATGGATGTGAGAGCTGGACTGTGAAGAAGGCTGAGCGCCGAAGAATTGATGCTTTTGAACTGTGGTGTTGGAGAAGACTCTTGAGAGTCCCTTGGACTGCAAGAAGATCCAACCAGTCCATTCTGAAGGAGATCAATCCTGGAATTTCTTTAGAAGGAATGATGTTAAAGCTGAAACTCCAGTATTTTGGCCACCTCATGCGAAGAGTTGACTCATTGGAGAAGACTCTGATGCTGGGAGGGATTGAGGGCAGGAGGAGAAGGGGACGACAGAGGATGAGATGGCTGGATGGCATCACTGACTCGATGGATGCGAGTCTGAGTGACCTCCGGGAGCTGGTGATGGACAGGGAGGCCTGGCGTGCTGCGGTTCATGGGGTCGCAAAGAGTCGGACACGACTGAGAGACTGATCTGATCTGATCTGATTACTATTCTCAGTGATGGATTAAATTATCAAAGCACCAAAATATCAGTGCATTACTAACTCCTGAAAAAAATGAATTTCTGAGGTTACTGTGGAAAAGTAACAAAGTGTCAGGTTGAGACCCACAAATAGAAAGGCTCTTCTCTAACTTACCAATGGGACTAAGTTGCCAGATTTACTTAAAAAAAAAAAAAAATTCTGCTGGAAGCCGGTCCCAGGCATAGGCATGCCAGACATAGTCCCTCCATATAGGAGGCTGCAGCTAATAAGTGAGACAGATATTGTTGCATAAGAAGAAATTTGACTGATCTTTGACCCTACTTTCTAGGAGGGAGCCTCTAAATCTTTGGTATTTCCAAATTGAAAAAATGTCTTTGTTATTCATGGTGAGTCCCTCAGACCACACTGGAATATATGCTATTGATGTGACTCCTGATGAGTCTCCAGATAATTTCAGGATGAGGGCCACAATGCCAGAGGGACCAACTTAGTGATCAGAGGGTTAAGGCTATGAGTCACACGCTTATAATATCAACTTCTGAGAAGGGGCAGAGGAACTCAAAATAGAGTGTAATCAAATGGCCAGTGATTCAGTCAATCAAACTTATGTCACAAAACCCCAATAAAAACTGGATATCTGAAGCTCTGGTGAACTTCCAAGCTAGTGATACTTTTTGATGTGCCAGGAGGGTCATGCATTCTGAGGACAGGGAACATTTTTGCTTGGGATCCTCTCAGCCCTCATCCTATGTGTCTCTTCATTTGGCTGGTTCCAATTTGTATGCTTTATGATAAAATTATAATCCTATGTGTATTGCTTTCTTGAAGTCCCTGAGTCATTCTAGCAAATTCTAGAACTTGGGGAGGTAGTAGGAAGCCTCAGATTTGCAGCCGATTGGTAAGAAGTATGAGTGGCCTGAGAACTCTAGAGCTTCCCGCTGCTGGCTGAAGTGAGGAGTGTTTGTAGAGCGCTGTGCCCTCATCCTGTGGAATCTGACCCAATTCCACGTAGTGTCAGAACTACATGGCAAATACACACACAGAAAACTTGAATACCATAAGAAAATGCTAAGAGAGGGGTGTATACTGAGCAGGACAGGGGCACACAAGAAGTAGCACAGGACCCAGCCCTTTCTCCAAGGATAAGGAAAGCTTCTAGCAATTGTCTCTCTCTCTCTTTTTTTTTTTTAATGGAAGGATAATTGCTTTAGAGAATTTTGTTATTTTCTGTCAAACATCAACATGAATCAGCTAAGTATACATAAGTCCCCACCTCTTGAACCTCCCTCCCATCTCCCTCTCCGTTCCACCCCTCTAGGTTGAGACAGCCCCTATTTGAGTTCCCTGAGTCATACAGCAAATTCCCATTGGCTCTCAATTTTACATGTGATAATGTAAGTTTCCATGTCACTCTCTCCATACATCTCACCCTCTCCTGCCCCCTACATGTCTGTAAGTCTGTTCTCTATGTCTGTTTTTCCATTGCTGCCCTGCAAATAAATTCATCGGTACCATCTTTCTAGATTCCATATATATGTGTTATGCTATGCTATGCTATGCTATGCTAAGTCACTTCAGTCGTGTCTGACTCTGTGCGACCCCAGAGACAGCAGCCCACCAGGCTCCCCCGTCCCTGGGATTCTCCAGGCAAGAACACTGGAATAGGTTGCCATTTCCTTCTCCAATGGATGAAAGTGAAAAGTGAAAGTGAAGTCGCTCAGTCGTGTCCGACTCTTAGCAGCCCCATGGATTGCAGTCTAACAGGCTCCTCCGTCCATGGGATTTTCCGGGCAAGAGTACTGGAGTGGGGTGCCATTGCCTTCTCCGATATATGTGTTAGTATATGATATTTATATTTCTCTTCCTGACTTACTTCACTCTGTACAATAGGCTCTAGGTTCATCCACCTCATTAGAACTGACTCAAATAATGACTTTTTATGGCTGAATAATATTCCATTGTGTATATGTACTACAGCTTCTTTATCCATTCACCTGCTAAAGGACATCTATGTTGCTTACATGCCCTAGCTATTGTAAATAGTGCTGCAATGAACATTGGGGTACATGTGTCTTTTTCAGTTTTGGTTTCCTCAGGGTATATATGCCTAGGACTGGGATTGCTGGGTCATACGGTGGTTTTATTACTAGTTCTTTAAGGAATCTCCGTATCATCTTCCATGGTGACTATATCAATTTACATTCCCACCAATAGTGCAAGAGGGTTCCCTTTTCTCCACACCTCTCCAGCATTTATTGTTTGTAGACTTTTTGATAATGGCCATTCTGACAGGTGTGAGGTGATATTTTGCTGTAGTTTTGATTTGCATTTCTCAAATAATGAGTGATATTGAGCATCTTTTGATGTGTTTGTTAGCCATCTGTATGTCTTCTTTGGAGAAATGTCTGTTTAGGTTTTTTCCCCACTTTTTGATTGGATTATTTGCCTTTCTGGTACTGACTTGTATGACCTGCTTATATATTTTGGAAATTAATCCTTTTTCAGTTGTTTCATTTGCTATTATTTTCTCCCATTTTCAGGGTTGTCTTTTCACCTTGTTTATAGCTTCCTTTGCTGTGCAAAAGCTTTTAAGTTTAATTAGGTCCCATTTTTTTTATTTTTGCTTTTATTTCTCCATTACTCTAGGAAGTGGGTCATAGAGGATCTTGCTTTGATCTATGTCATTGAGTGTTCTACCTATGTTTTACTCTAAGGGTTTTATCATTTCTGGTCTTAAATTTAGATCTTTAATCCATTTTTTAGTTTATCTTTGTGTATGGTGTTAGGAAGTGTTCTAATTTCATTCTTTTATATGTAGCTGTCCAGTTTTCCCAGCATCACTTATTGAAAAGGCCATCTTTGCCCCATTGTATAATTTTGCCTCCTTTGTCAAAAATAAGGTATCCATAGGTGTGGGTTTATTTCTGGGCTCTCTATCATATTCCATTGGTCTATATTTATGTTTTTGTGCCAGTTCCATACTGTCTTGATAACTGTAGCTTTGTAGTATAATCTGAAGTCAGGAAGTTTGATTCCTCCAGCTCCATTCTTCTTTCTCAAGACTGCTTTGGCTATTCAGGGTCTTTTGTGTTTCCATATGAATTATGAAATTTTTTTGTTCTAGTTCTGTGAAGAATGCCATTGGTAATTTCATAGGGATTACACTGAATCTGTAGATTGCATTTGATAGTATAGTCATTTTCATATTTATTCTTCTAACCAGGAACATGGAATATCTCTGCATCTGTTTATGTCATTTTTGATTTCTTTCATCAGTGATAATAATTTTTTGTATACAGTTCTTTTGTCCCTTAGATAGGTTTATTCCTAGATATTTAATTCTTTTTGTTGAAATGGTAAATGGGATTGATTCGTTAATTTCTCTTTCTGATTTTTCATTGTTAGTATATAGGAATGCAAGTGATTTCTGTGTATTGATTTAGCAATTGTCTCTTAAGATAGCTCTAAGAATGTTTCTTTAGTTTAAAAAAAAAACTGACAGTAAAGGAAGAAAATAAAATCACGCAACTGAAATTAATCAAATCCATGTCTATATTTTTGGCATATTTTCTTCTAACACATGTCTCTTTTTGGATTTTTGCATACTTGAGATAATGTTATATGTGCAATTGTTTTTATTTTCCTTTAATATGTCAGTCATAAGCATTCAGATCAGATCAGATCAGTCACTCAGTCGTGTCCGACTCTTTGCAACCCCATGAACCGCAGCACGCCAGGCCTCCCTGTCCATCACCAGTTCCTGGAGGTCACTCAGACTCGCATCCATCGAGTCAGTGATGCCATCCATCCATCTCATCCTCTGTCGTCCCCTTCTCCTCCTGCCCTCAATCCCTCCCAGCATCAGAGTCTTCTCCAATGAGTCAACTCTTCGCATGAGGTGGCCAAAATACTGGAGTTTCAGCTGTAGCATCATTCCTTCCAAAGAAATCCCAGGATTGATCTCCTTCAGAATGGACTGCTTGGATCTTCTTGCAGTCCAAGGGACTCTCAAGAGTCTTCTCCAACACCACAGTTCAAAAGCATCAATTCTTCGGCGCTCAGCCTTCTTCACAGTCCAGCTCTCACATCCATACATGACCACAGGAAAGACCACAGCCTTGACTAGACGAACCTTTGTTGGCAAAGTGATGTCTCTGCTTTTGAATATGCTATCTAGGTTGGTCATAACTTTCCTTCCAAGGAGTAAGCGTCTTTTAATTTCATGGCTGCAGTCACCATCTGCAGTGATTTGGGAGCCCCCCAAAATAAAGTCTGACACTGTTTCCACTGTTTCTCCATCTATTTCCCATGTAGTGATGGGACCAGATGTCATGGTCTCCGTTTTCTGAATGTTGAGCTTTAAGCCAACCTTTTCACTCTCCACTTTCACTTTCATCAAGAGGCTTTTTAGTTCCTCTTCACTTTCTGCCATAAGGGTGGTGTCATCTGCATATCTGAGGTTATTGATATTTCTCCCAGCAATCTTGATTCCAGCTTGTGTTTCTTCCAGTCCAGCATTTCTCATAAGCATTACCTTTTGATTTTAAAGCCTCATCACACATTTTCATTTTAATGGCTGCACTATCCTATAGATACAATGTAGTTTAAATAATACATTTCCTAAGTTTGTACCCTTGGTTTGCGTCTGGCTTTTGATATAATAAATAGTACTAAGATGAATATCTTTATGTATAAATCTTTGTCCACATTTCTGATTATTTCCTTAAGATAAACCTTTTTTTTTTTTTTTGTCTGACCTTATTTATTTCTTACTCTCAGAAAATCTTGTTTTCGATGAAACTCAAACTTAGAAGTAGAAACTTGCAGAGTCGTTCACAGTCTTCATGTTTTGACAATCTGTTGCTGGTGTTTTCCTTTGACAGCATTCATCCTTTTGGCCAGTGGTGAGTATATTCTGTGGTGTTTTCCTACTTTTTCTTAGTAACCTGTTTCTTCAGAAAAACAAGCCAACTCTGATGTTATAGGACACAGAGGGTAATGGATCCATCAGTTTTGAGCACCAAAGTTTCTAACCTTCACTCTTGAGGGGCTTTCCACAACATACTGGTAGACATCATCTTTTAGAGAGATTGGAATGTGTATGTTCAGCTAGCTCTTTTGGGCCCCAGTCAATGAAGCATAGTAGTATCAGTGAATCCAAGAATATCTTTCTCCCATTTTTCTTTTCTTTACAACACCCCAGTTGAGAATACTCGGATTGGCATCCACAGTGCACCCCCGAGCAGATTTGTGCTGGCATCCTCTGGTCCTTCTAGTTCACCTTGCTTTGTGGGCAAACCTGGTTCCTCGTCCCATCACTGATTCCATCACTGATAGCCCTTTCCTTCTTCACTCAGAGCACTCACGGCAGCTTCTGTGGCTAAACACGTCTCGTGTATGTGTAGTCAGTCATGTCCCACTCTTTGCAACCCCATGGACTGTAGCCTACCAGGCTCCTCTGTCCATAGGATTCTCCAGGCAAGAATACTGGAATGGGTTGTCATTTCCTTCTTGAAAACGCTTCTTATAGAAGGGTCAAAATTTGCTTTCAGTGTCCACTTCAGTAGGTTTCTGGCAGTCCATGGTTGGGAAAGATATGTTTAACTTTGTCTTGAAGCAGCTGACCTCCTCTGAGGCACCGTAAACTCTTGAAGTGTAATTACTGAGTAAAAGGATTTGCTTTTACAACTCCTAAAACCTGATGCCAAATTGATTTATGGAAATATGAATTGACACTCCTCCAGGCATGTTCAAATGTCTAACTTAAAGCTCATTATCAAAACTAAACCATTTTACTAAAAAAAATGGAAATTTGATAGGCTACCAAAATTTATTTTGTTGCTTTAATATGCTTAATATGCTTTCACTTGAATACTTGTGAGATCAGCTGAATATTTTTTCATTTCTATTAGTTCTACTTTCTGTGTTTGAGAGCTTTGTTCTAAGCAGTTACTTAGGTCTTGAGTATTTATGTTTGTTAAATATAACATATACAGTGTGATATATTATGTGTTAAATATAGCATATATGGTACATACAGTATAGATTTTTACTGAAGACTGATGTTCTGATAGGGCATTAGCCTTTTATGAAATTATATTAACATGTATTGGGGTTTTTCCTATTATGTTTTATATATTAGCAGATTGAGAATTGTTTGGGGGAAGTAAAAAACTTGTTTTGATATAGTCATTTACGATTGTCTGTAGCTCAGACTGCTCTTCTAGAAAAGAGCAGGCCTGCCCAGTGACCAGGTGTGTGTTCCAACCTCTAGCGGTTCGTCCTTTCAGGTTTTGCTTCAGCTTTTGAGCTGAGGGTGCACTGTTTTCAGGATGATATTCAGCCAATGAGGGAGCAATGAAGCCTGGCCATTTCTGCCCAAAATGTGATCCCTCTGATAGGTTTTGTTTTTTTGTCTAGAGCTGGAGCCTGAGGGCAGTTTCTCCTCAGGAAGAGAGACCCATTCGAGCCCTGAGGAGCTGCTCTGCACTTCTGTTTGAAGCACTCTATCAAAATGCAGCAAGGGGTGGACTGGGACAGAGACCTAGATGCTCAGCTCACATTATCCTTCAAAAATACACTCGTTGCCCAGTTAAACGGTACAGCTGGCAGACAACCTCCAGCTATCAGTTTCTTCACAGTCCTCCTCAGCTTTCAACCGAGGTTGCCCTTGCTCTCAGGGTAACTCTATTCAAATATGAAGCAAGAAACTGGTTCAAGGGCTGAGTTGGTCCCCCAGCCTGGGACTGCACTTATGGGGGGTCTTGGGTTCGGAGCTCCCCATGGGGCTAACTGGCTCCATTTAGGTGCACATTGCCTGCCTACTTCCTCCCCTCTACCTGGTATTACTTACTAGTAAGGTTTTCACATTCAAGCATTTTAAATATAAACCATTATAAGCCTATTACTGTATAAATATAAACCACTATAAGCCTAGAGTTTCACTTGCTGGAAATGGGCCTGAGCATGGAAAAGGCTACATGGGAAAAGGATACTTTTCTTTATAAACCCTCTTCCACTATTTGATTGTTTTCATCATGGGCATGTGTCACTGTGATCATAATTCAAAATATCTTTAAATAAGCCAACATGTCTAGAAAAACATGGGATGATAACAATGTAGGTAGGCTAGCCAACAACAATTTGCTTTATTGTAAATAACTCTAAATCTGTTTGAGAGCAAACTATTGAATCTGCTAATGGTAGATACAGATGGTACAAAACAATAACCTTCTTTTTGGTGTTGGGTGTAATTTTAAATAGAATCTTTCTTATCATGCTTTAAAGTGACGTCAATCTACTTACATGATCAAGCTCCACTATTACATTAAATTCCACATATTTCACAATGAGTGTAAACTGTAGTGGATGTCATCATTCAAGGCTTTATGTAAAATGTGATTTTTTTTTTTTTTTTTGGTTCTTTGTAGGTGGGTAGAGAAATAATGGAAATAATTTTTCATACACAGATAACTGGCATATGTGAAATGCTTGCTAATTTGAGGAGGGAGGTGGGGAATAAAGGATGAAAAGAACAAAAATAATTTTGTCTAAGACTGCAAGTGACATACATTCAAACAATTGCTTTTTCAGAGTCCTCAGGCTTGTTTCTATTCAGTGTTTGCTGAGCTTTAGAGAAGGCTGAATCCCACCATGGCAAGCTGCCATCTTTGTCAGAGTAAAGAGCTGTTTACATTCAAGGCACATAATAAGTGCAATGTGAAGTAAAAAAACAGTGTGAGTTCTATTATGGCTGATTAGCCCATTGTACAGTGTTTCAACTAACATCTCCCTTGTGCTAAAAATAGTGAGAAGCCACAGGACATCGGGCAGCATGATCCATCAGTACTGTACTCTTTCGTGAGATTGCCAACAAAAGCTGCCTCTAACTCTCCGGAAAAATAAGAGAACCACTTACTAGCTTCGGTGTCCTCCCAAATATGTAGTTTATCTGAGCTGTTTGAGAATCTTTCAGAAAGTGAGAGACACACAGCTTCTCACATATAGATGTCTTCTCAGTAACTTCTTTTTCTTGATATAACACTTGATATGCATGTCATAAAAGTCATTTGCTTGTTATAAAACTTGTTTCCTTAGCTGCTTCTTAATCCAAGGAACACTGGGGCCTGAATGCATATATTGATGCATTGGCCACCAGGAGCCTAAATAAATAAATTAAATAAGTCTCTTTGTTTGAAGTGACAGAAGGAGAAGGGAGTAGTATGAATAAACTGAGTCCTAGGTCATTTCATCACAAAGTCAATAGCTCTTCTCATTGAAGGGGAGAAAACAAACCGCTTTCTATTCTATTGAAAGCCTGGAAGAATTTGCACGGCAGTAATCCCAAATCCTGAGGCAATCTATTAACAACTCAGCATCACAGATCCTGAGACTCAACTGATAAGCACATTCTTCCCTGCACCTCCCCCAACATTAATCCTCTTAAAGATTGTGCTAAGTAATGAAAGGGTGCGATGAAAAGAGGCTCCCCTCCTTTTTTTTTTTATTACAGACACACAAAATGCTTGTGTAAATGTTTCATTAACAAACTCCTGGACTAGTATTTAATATCCTTTGCCTCCCCACCCCACCGCCGCCCCCCTCCCCCCCCCCCCCCCCCCCGCCCCCTAGGTAGGGGCTTCTGCCTGGAGCATGACTAAATGTGTGATTTACACATGTTTAAGAGAAACATTCCCACACTTGAATGCTGTTCCATGACAAAGGGAGGGGAGGGGCTGAGAGAGGGATGTTGAACCTATTGTAGACATTTTAATTTACAATTCGCTTTTTCTTAAATGCCCTTTAAAAGATGAATGACTTCCACCCACTTATCAGTCTATGTTTCATTTCTTAGTGTTCTTTCTAACTGCTGGTCTGAATGTAAGTGTCCTCAGTCGGATAATTTGAGGCTGGTCTTTTTAGAGACAAAGTTAGATGCTGTAATATTCTAAGAAAAGCAAAATGAATTCCAATGCATGTCCTTTGTGTAAGGAATCATTTTCCAAACCACAGGAAGACTAAAACAGATGACTTATCTTTACTTTGAATATGCTAAAAGATGCCAGATATTTTGTAGAAATATGCATCCTGTGTTTTTTTCTCTGTAGTCATCTAATTACAATCTGATGTTTCGTGTTCTTTAGCTAATCTAGTAAATCCTAACAGGATGCCTGCCTTCTGATTTTTTAAATATGGCATTTGGCTATAAAAATAAACTTTCCTTTCAGACAAGCAAGGTATGCTTATGGCACCTACTGAGATAGTATCCATTAACAGGATGTATTGATACGACTTGAAGATACAGAATCAGCCTCTTTCTTGAAGATACAGAATTAGCCTCTTAAGAACAGTGTGCTTGTGTGCTAAGTTGCTTCAGTGGTGTACAACTCTTGCGATCCCATGGACTGTAGCCCACCGTGCTCCTCTGTCCACGGGATTCTCCTGGCAAGAATACTGGAATAGGTTGCCATTTCCACCCCCAGGGGATCTTCCCAACCCAAGGACGGAACCCTCATCTCGATTACGTCTCCTGCATTGGCAGGTGGGTTCTTTACCAGTAGCATCACCTGACACTTGGGACAAAGATATTTGTATAAAAAAGAGGCTACATTTGTGTTCAGTTTCCTTATACATTAATTTCAAAGTTTGGAATCTCTTAGAATGCAACACAGAAGTTTCTTCTAAGAATTTGCCCAATAGCACTTATCCAGATGTGAATCCTGTATGAGGATTTAACTTAAACTATGCTGAAGAGTGACTTTGTCCCAAGTGTCATTCATTTAATTTCAGTTTAGCATAAGCATCTGGCCACAGATGGGGTTACTTGAGTTGGGTCGGAACCACTTTTGGGTCAGCATGGATAGTTATGTCTCCAGCCGGGAGTACGATCTGGTCTCAGAGTGAATAGATTCATTTACAGCAACAGTGCCCTGGGGGATAAACACTTAAATGTATTCAACCTTAGAAGAGCCGAAAACATCAATACCTTCATAAAGCCACTTTGATTTGTATTGACTACAGTTGGGCTGCTAATTCATATACATCATTGTTTACTTCACAGTGCTTTTAACATGACTTTTGATTTATAGAAATCATGATTCAATTTCTACCGAGAAGTGGTGAGCTCAGACCTCCCCCAGATTCTTACTTTCTCTCTTCTGTGACAAAATTGAAAGAGGAACTCTCTTGTCACGGCATTTATAAGTGGTTGTGTGGCAGCTTACATGCACTTTTGGAAAAAAAAAAAAAAGATTTCAAAGTAAAAGGTAATAGCAAAGTAGATTGCTCAAATAAGGGCAGTCAGTTATCTAAGCATGTTATTAATGTGCTCAGAGCAAAACCGTTGATTTACTCTGGGGCAAAGATCTACAAGTTAGATGTATTTCCCACTGAGAAAATCGCTGTTAAGCACAAGAGAAAATTCAGTGGACAAGACCATGTCCTGTTATTTGTTTAATGCCAAGCCCTGATAGACTTTCAGTTATAGGAACCACTAGGACACATTGCAAAGCTCTGTAACTAATAAACCCTGTTCCATGCAAATTATGCAGTCTGTAGCTCATAAGAGATAGTTTTGTTTGCTTGATGGTCTGTCAAACGGAGACTCTAAAAATTCTTTTCTAGCAGTTCATTTCTTTCTAAGCCACTAAAACAAATGGCTTTAAGTTAAGCAAATAGGCTTCAGTGACCAGAACAGGATTGTTTTGTTTATGGGTTAGTTCCCAAACTTAAATCAGATTTGAACTATTTTGGATTCTCTTTTGCTAAAGTCATATCCTTAGGTGCAATGGAATGAAGGTGTGGGTTTTATCAAGAAAAATGTTAATTACTCAAAGAGTTGCATGAAAATAATATTGAAGTGGACAAAGAAATTCAGACAATAAGACAAAATGGTGACAAGAGAATGGGTGCTGCTTTTTTCCTCGGATAAGGACGAGCTGGAACACAACATATCCATGGCTCAAGAAAAATTCACAGTTCTGATGGAGATAAACTTAGAAAGCCTAGAGACAGCCCAGACTCGTCAGATTCTCACAGTTAATTAAAGAAGTGAGTGAAGGCATCAAGGCTTGCTCCCATCTGCCTGAATAATTCACCGCCTGTATCCATTATTAAAACCCGTTACTTCTCCACAATGATTCCCAGCTCGAGATGGATTGGTCTCAGAACCAAGAGATAAATTGTAACAAGGCCTACAGCTATATTAATAAATTGAAATGAACATTTATTTGCTCATCTAATTAGAACTGTAGTTTTTCCAAATAGTGTAGTAATGCATTACCTTGACAGGCAGCACTACCTACCTTTTGTGAGATAAAATGAACAGGAGGGCTTTGCCCCAGATTTGGGGTTTTCTCTGCATAAAAAGTTCTTTGGTCACCGCTGTTCTTTTCAACCATTCATTCCATCACTATGCTCCGCTGATTCTATCTCTCCAGGATTGATGGGAGCTTAGCTTTTGAGGTACTTCGTCAGAGGCCTGCAAAGAATTGTGCATATAGAACACACATTCTTCTTTTGTCCTGTCTCTCTTTCTAAAGGGTTGCAGGAGGAAAAAAAAAAGAATGTAAAGGTTTTCCCTACCCCCTCCCATCTCCACTTCCCTTCATTAGGAGTACAAAGCATTAGAGCTCAGAGGTTCAAAGAACCTGTGCTTGGGGTTTAATTCCTGACTCAGTGGCTAACCAGTGCATAACCTGTTTCTTCCTCTGAAAAATGACACTAATGGTATCCATTTTTGCAAAATACATGTGAAGTTTAAAGAGAATGTCTGTGAAGGGTGGAACCAGAGTAGGTGCCTATCAGTAATAAGTGCCATTATTGTTCAACCATTCTTACCCTTTCCTGTTTGCAAATTAGATTTAAAAAACTATCACATTTGTGTGGAAATGTCTTTCTGTAACAGAGCTAAGTTTTCAATTTCTGCAGTTCAGAAATGAATATTATGGTACAGCAACATAAAACTTCTCATTATAAAGGATTTCCATAGCAGATGAGACTTCATTATCTAGTTGGAAGAGACCTGATTTTTGTTATGGAAATCCTTTATAATGAGAAGTTTTATGTTGCTATACCATAATACTCTTTTCTGAACTTCAGAAATTGAGAGCTTTTATCTTTGCCCTTTGCAGACAGAGGGCCTAGGACACAGTAGCTCATAGGACGATATAACCACAGTCATTGGTTTTTTGCTACAATGATAAGTGTGGTTGTTATGTAAGCTCCTACAAAATAAACAGTTCTCTGCTGGACCTGTGACCCTCTGAGGCATAAAGAAGCTAGAGAACTCAGGCCCTCTGATTGATTCTATGCAACAATCAGATTCAAATTCATGCTCCTGCAGACTTCAGCCTTGTGTTCCCATTGAGGAATGCACTCTTTCTTTCTTCAAATGAAGAAATTGAACTTACCACATCCTTGTTTGAAATTTTGAGGTCCAGTTGATGGAGCACTTTTCATTTTGATAAATGAGAAAAAATTTTAAATAAATTTCTGGGTTGTCAAAATGAGTACCGGCTCCTTTAATCTGTTCTTCACCTTGCAGATAAGGCGGAATATTACTGATGATATCTTCTTGCCAGGTGCTGGCCAGGGCGGCCTCATTATGAGGAAGAGGATTAAACTTAGTTTGAGAAAAAGATCATTTCTCATTTTTTTCTAGTGAATTTCAACTACTGAATAAGGCAAACTTCACAAGTTTGTAACCCTTTGTGAAAGTAAAATTTAGAGGAAAAAAAACGATTTGCCAGATATTAAATAAATTACTGAAAGATCTTACCGTGCTCCTTTACAGTGGTTTTGCTTCCTGGGCAAGAGAGTAAATGAGACAAGTCCATGTTAAATTTTATGTTATCTAAACAAATAGTAATTGTCTGGAAGCAGGCTCTTAATCAATATAAAACAAAGGGAGGCAGAATTCTATTGAGACACTCATTCAATAGTTTCTTATGCTGTCTATTTCATGGAATGTTTAAAGACCATATACATTGAAATAAAATTATTTTAGGGGTTTTAATAATTTTTTTAATTTAAAAAAATGCACATTTAAGGTAAAAAAACTTCAACAAATATAGAAGATTTGTAAAGTTAAAGTCTTTCATGCCTCCTATCAGAACAACCGATCTACTATTTAATTGTAAACATTATTAATAGCTGCTTGTATATGCTTCCAGAAACCTCCATGTATATATAATTATATGTGTACGCTTCCTGATTTGTTCTGTGTTATATAGATGAACTATACATATTTTATATGTATAATTTATCTTTTATAAATATTAATGTTGTATCTTGGATATTTTTCCCCATGGATTTATCTCCTTATTTTAAGGGTTGCATAAGGGGTTTTTTTGTTTGTTTTTTAACATAGATATACTGTATTTTCTTTATTCCCCTGTAGATAGATATGTAAGTTGCTCAAAATTTTTTAGTTTTGTAAATAATGCTTCAATGAGCATCCTTAGAGCAGCATATTTGCTCATATGATATTTGAATCAATCCATCTCATGTGTGAGTTTTAAAAGATACAGCCAAGTTTTCCTCCAAAATATAGTTTTAAAAAGATTTTTCCACTATTTTATAAGATGTTCTCATACTTCAAAGAATACAATTAAAACCTAGTCAAATCACATCAAATTATTCCTTGTGTGTGTGTGTGTGTGTGTGTGTGACAAATGGAGTGTTCATTCATTGATTAGAGAATTAGCAACACACCTCTTTCAAAACAGAAAGAAATGTCTCAGGATACCTGATTGAACTCAGTCAATGCAATAGAGTGGCCAGGAACATTATTTCAGAGGCTGCTGCTGCTGCTGCTAAGTCGCTTCAGTCATGTTCGACTCTGTGCAACCCCATTGACAGCAGCCCACCAGGCTCCTCTGTCCCTGGGATTCTCCAGGCAAGAACCACTGGAGTGGGTTGCCATTTCCTTCTCTGATTTCAGAGGCTAATTAGAACGAAATCTTGAGACATTTCCACTATCCTAGAGACCTTCAAAAGGGTTTTTAGATTTTATTTTTCCTGGTTACAATTGCCAAAGAACATACCAACACTATAACTCTTTGGCCTAATGGAAGAGTGAAATATAAAGTATTGATATCTTATTAAAGCTACATTACTTTTTTTTTTTTTTTTTTTAATGTGGAGCATGAAAAATTTAAGATTGATGTAGGTAGCTTTTCAAAGCTAGATTTTCAGAAGGAGTTCAGAGGAGGAAAACAAAATTGGGGTCTTCAGCTTAGAATGGTTTCTACTTGAGGGACTTCCCTGGTGGTCCTGTGGGTAAGACTCCATGCTCCCAATGCTGGGTACATGGGTTCAATCCCTGGTGGGGGACTAAAATACCACATGCCACATGAGATGCCCTAAAAATAAATAAAAATAAACAGCAACAAGAAGAATGGTTTCTACTTAAGGTAGAGGAGAAGCTAGATGTTCAGCCCTGCATTGGAGACTCTGTCTGTTCTTCCCCCTTTTCCATAGTCATGGAATCCGTGGCTTTTAGCTGAGCATGTGGTGGTCCAGGTTAAAGACCTCATGCCGTGTTTGAGGATGGACATATAACTAGATTCTAATAAGTTATGTGCAGAAATAATGTGTGTGCAGCTTCCAGAGTTTATCTTTAAAGAAAGAGGATGCCCTCTTTTCCCTTCTTATCTGTTGAAATGTACAAGTAGTTGAGGGTCGTCTTGGGTCCCTGTGACAAGCAGCTTAAAAAAACAGTAAGACGGAAAGGCATCAAGGAGCCATGCACTTCACAGCTTTCCTGCTTACACTCAGGCTATTGCAGGAGAGAGAGCTAAGGTTCTGTCTTTCTTTTCCATTATATTTTGAGTTTCTTTTCCAGCCATCAAACATATCCTACCTACCAAAAAGTTCCAACTTTTGAGATTCTCAACAACTTCGATTGAAGGTCTTGAATAAAGCACTTTTCTTAGCAGTGCTGGATTTTCTTCTGCATCTGTTTGTAGACTGTGTGTCTGTTGAATTAGTTCATCACTCCTTTAGGGCTTTGCTAAAAGCAACAAGAAGGGTCCAACACATGCCAACACTTTGTATTACTTAGGAGTCAGCAGACAGCATTCCTAGAGTCTGAAAAGATATTTTGCCGCATTTAATATGGATCATCCCGCTGTATTCCCTGCAACAGTGCCTTCACCATCCCACCTCTTCCACTGAGCAAATTAAAGATTTTAGGTTCTGTTCGCTGAAGCAACCTTTCCTCCTCACACCCCCTGCCAGCTCTGATACCATATTCTGTTTTAGTTAGGAATTACATTTGGCTGTGCTAATCAGAGAACTGAAAATTAGTGGCTTCATGTGGAGGAGGAAGGGGGCATGCCTCACATAGGGAGAATTTCAGAGCACCAGTATTGCTGGTCTCTGATTCTTTTCCCTTTTACCTCATAGCCTAGTGCAGACTGGCTGGTTGATTCCAGCAACTATAAAACACAGAACAAAATGTGTGCCTCCTAGCAGCTTCTGTCCTCCTTTAAGTAGCTATGAGTAGTTTCTTCTTATATACTATTGGCCAGATGTGCATTATGTGATCATCTTTAACTGCAAAGAAGGCTGGGACTATGGCTTTCTAATCCAGCCACAGAGTTCTTCCACGAAATTAGGATCTGGGCTGTGAAGAAAGTCAAAACAGAAGGTTCTTTTAGTTTACCTAGATCATGATCATTCTAAAAATTTGATACATTGATAGTTTACTGCAGTGGAAGATTTTGTATTCTCCCAATCCAAGAAACGTACATCCCCTTTTGTATTTCCATAAGAATCTATCTAACTTTTAAAGGGTCCCCTAAATGAAACACTTTGATCAATAGAGTCTCTCATTTGGGATTCCTTACTAAGAAATTCCGGAAAGGGATATTGCACCTGAGTAACAGAACCAGTGTCAGAAATAACAGTGCAGTGTGTGAAAGAGCCATCAATGCCTAGAGCTCTCTCTTCTGGGAGGTGTCTTTTTGGCATGAAAGCAGTGGATCTCATGCACTTAAAAAAGCATGTCAGAACTGCTCCCTGAAAAAGAAAGAGGGAAAGAAAGGGAAAAGGAAAACATCAAAGTAGCATGACTGGGTTAGGTAAGCTAATCACACTCTTTCTCCCTGAAACCCTAGGGGTTGTAGTGAAGAATTTAAATAAAACATGCTGTGTCTCCAGCCTGCTGTTAGTGATGTTCTGTGGTCACCATCATTTTTCTCCTTCTGGGAATTCAATTTGTCCCTATTGTGCCAAGGTCACGGATTGAAGGATCTTAGTGGCCATCAGGGCTATGCCTTTGAAGCAAAGGGTCAGTGCATTAGTACAAAAGGGAATTAATCCAGTGTGCCGGCTCACCAAACGGTGGTTAATTCATTTAAAAGGAATGACCAGGGTTCCTATTCTAGGTTTCCATCTGGACAATCAGAAGCCTCCCTTTTCCCAAACAAGAACTTCATTAATGAATATTCAACGGAAAGTATTACTTCATTGTCAGCTCTAATTGCTAGCTTTACCTTATTAGTAGAAGCATTTCTGTGGCTGAGCCTGACATACATTTGTTTGCACACTGTTATTAGTCAAGACTCAGTGAAGTCTTGTAATTAACACCTCCACATTATCTCATGCAGTGAAAGCAAAGACAAAACCAGATGACTCACTTTGTTTTAGCTTTGCTCTTGTTTTCTGATAGAGAAGCACTTAAGGAGAAGTGTAAGCTCATCAGAATGCCATATGGAGCCAACAGAAACCATAAAAGGGTTTTCAGGAAGCAGTGCATGGAAGTTCATTAAGTGAACAACACTACAATCAACATGCTGATTTAAACCTCTACCTGGCACTAATAAATTGCACAGGTACATTACCTACATCGCGCTTAGCAACCATTCCAGGTCACTAATGAAGGATCCACAGTTCCCAAGAAACAGGAGAGATAACATATTCTCTGTAAACATTATGAAGTTAATGATTCACAGGACAATTAGATAGCTTTCGGAAACCTTATCAGTTTAGAGATAAAGCAGACTAAGACAATAAATGTATTTTGATCTTTCCTACCATTCAGAATACTATGTCTGAAAATTGGCTCCCTGTAGATTTTAACTGATATTTTCATAGGAAAAAAGGCGGGGGGCGGAGGGTGGGGTGGGCGTGGAGGGGAAGAGAATGTCAACAGTTCATATTTCAGTTTTATATTTGGAAAGAGATCTTTTTCTAAATGCCTCTATTTAAAAAAAAAAAAAGTGTAGCAAAAGAAATTTTAAAAGCCAAGATATCATCCTTTTTCATTGAATTAATCAAAAGTCTAGTTATTTTTTATTTTTAAATGCAAAAATTAAGCACCAACCTTAACAGAGAGAGATACTATAATCCAAAATTTTAACAATTAAATCTGCAAAATCTGTCATGATTTAAAAGAAAGAACTGCTTATTTACTGTTTGTAAATAGTTCTTTCCTAATACAACTTAAAGTGAAAAGCAGCTACACTAGAAAAGGGGAATAATATATGCAATTGCATGGCAACCTTTCAATTAGAAATTATTCCCAAAGCTATTAAGTTAAAATTGCTGTTATACACAACTTGTCCTAGCCAAATGAATACAGGATTAAAATGTTAATAGATCCCTGTCTGTTCTCAGGCTTCCCTGATGGTTCAGACAGTAAAGAACCCACCTGCAATGCGGGAGAACTGAGTTGGATCCCTGGGTTGGGAAGATCCCCTGGGGAAGGGAATGGTTACCTGTTCCAGTAATCTTGAAACAGTTTACCTTAGATTGGGACTCAAATCTACATGGCTGGGACTTGTACCCACCAAAACCCAGTTTGGGACTTAAGCCCAAAACCCTGCTTTGGACTTGAACCCACGTGGCTAGGACTCAAACCCAGCCAAAACCCACAGTACTTGGTTTCAGGACTTAATGAAGCTCAGGTTCTTGACGTCTCATCACAGAAAGAATTCAGTGAGAGACAAAGTGATGGGTAAGAAGTGGATTTATTCAGATACAGGGAGAAGCACATTCCACAGACAGAGTATGGGCCATCACAGAGCGAATGTGGCCCATAAATTTGGCATGGTTAGTCTTTATAGGCTGGGTAATTATATATGCTAATGAGTGGGAGGATTAATCCAACTATTTTTGGGAAAGGGCGGAGATTTCCAGGATATGGGCCACCACCCACTCCTTAGTCTTTTACCAATGCCCTGGAACTGTCATGCCACCTCTGGGTGTGTCATTTCACTTGCTGATTGAGGAGCAAGGTCTGGTCTTGTCTGCCATCTTGGTCCCATTTGATTCTAATCAGCTTTATGATGTGTTCTTGGGCTATGTCATTCTTTCCAAAGTTGTGCCCTGCCCCTTTTCTTCCTGTTACAATCTTGCCTTGAGAATTCCTTGGACAGAGGAGCCCAGCAGGCTATAGTCCATAAGGTTGCAAAGAGTCAGACACGATTGAGCAGCTTTCACACTATATCTGTACTAAATTCACAATATTAGACAAGTATTCATCTATTTCTGCTTTATTGACTATGCCAAAGCCTTTGACTGTGTGGATCACAATAAACTATGGAAAATTCTGAAAGAGATGGGAATACCAGACCACCTGATCTGCCTCTTGAGAAATCTGTATGCAGGTCAGGAAGCAACAGTTAGAACTGGTCATGGAACAACAGACTGGTTCCAAATAGGAAAAGGAGTACGTCAAGGCTGCATATTGTCACCATGTTTATTTAACTTCTATGCAGAGTACATCATGAGAAATGCTGGACTGGAAGAAGCACAAGTTGGAATCAAGATTGCCGGGAGAAATATCAATAACCTCAGATATGCAGATGACACCACTCTTATGGCAGAAAGTGAAGAGGGGCTAAAAGCCTCTTGAT
Organism: Tragelaphus eurycerus; assembly: GCA_935064755.1. Lineage (NCBI taxonomy): Eukaryota > Metazoa > Chordata > Mammalia > Artiodactyla > Bovidae > Tragelaphus > Tragelaphus eurycerus. The sequence goes on from CAKXYN010000266.1 coordinate 794,159, forward strand.
GAAAGTGAAAGTGGAGAGTGAAAAGGTTGGCTTAAAGCTCAACATTCAGAAAACGAAGATCATGGCATCTGGTCCCATCACTGCATGGGAAATAGATGGGGAAACAGTGGAAACAGTGTCAGACTTTGTTTTTCTGGGCTCCAAAATCACTGCAGATGGTGACTGTAGCCATGAAATTAAAAGATGCTTACTCCTTGGAAGGAAAGTTATGACCAACCTAGATAGCATATTCAAAAGCAGAGACATTACTTTACCAACAAAGGTTCGCCTAGTCAAGGCTATGGTCTTTCCTGTGGTCATGTATGGATGTGAGAGTTGGACTGTGAAGAAGGCTGAGCACCGAAGAATTGATGCTTTTGAACTGTGGTGTTGGAGAAGACTCTTGAGAGTCCCTTGGACTGCAAGAAGATCCAACCAGTCCATTCTGAAGGAGATCAATCCTGGAATTTCTTTAGAAGGAATGATGCTAAAGCTGAAACTCCAGTATTTTGGCCACCTCATGTGAAGAGTTGACTCATTGGAGAAGACTCTGATGCTGGGAGGGATTGAGGGCAGGAGGAGAAGGGGACGACAGAGGATGAGATGGCTGGATGGCATCACTGACTCGATGGATGCGAGTCTGAGTGACCTCCGGGAGCTGGCGATGGACAGGGAGGCCTGGCGTGCTGCGGTTCATGGGGTCGCAAAGAGTCGGACACGACTGAGCGACTGATCTGATCTGATCTGATCTGATTCATCACAAAGAAACAAGAATGACCTGTCCATGCTATCTAAAGCAATCCACAGATTCAGTATAATCCCTATCAAAATGGCAATGGCATTTTCACAGAAATAGAATAAACAATCCTAAAATGTGTATGGAACCAAAGAAGACCCCATGTAGCCAAAGAAATCATGATAAAGATGGCTGGAGTCATCATGCTCACTGATTTCAAATTATATTACAAAGCTATAATAATCAAAACTGTTATTTTGGCACAAAAACAGATACAACAGAACAGAGAAAACAGAAATAAGCCTATGCTTATGTGGTCAATTTGGGGAAGGCAATGGCACCCCACCCCAATACTTTTGCCTAGAAAATCCCATGGACGGAAGATCCTGGTAGGCTCCAGTCTATGGAGTCGCTAAGAGTCGGACACGACTGAGCAACTTCACTTTCACTTTTCACTTTCATGCATTGGAGAAGGAAATGGCAACCCACTCCAGTGTTCTTGCCTGGAGAATCCCAGGGACAGGGGAGCCTGGTGAGCTTCCGTTTATGGGGTCGCACAGAGTCGGACACGACTGAAGTGACTTAGCAGCAGCAGCAGCAGCATGTGGTCAATTAATCTACAACAAAGAAGCCAGGAATATACAGTGAGGGAAAGACAGTCTCTTCAATAAATTGTGTTGGAAAAACTGGACAGTCATATACAAAAATAATGAACCTGGACCACTATCTTATACCACAGACAGCAATGAACTCAAAATGTAATAAAGACTTGAACATAAGACCTGAAACCATAAACTCTGAAGAAAACATGGGTGGCAAGCTTCTTGACATCAGTCTTGGGGATGATTTTTTTGGATCTGACCCCAAAAGCAAAGGCAACAAAAGCAAAAATAAACAAGTGAGAAGACATCAAAACTAAAAAACCTTTTGTACAGTTTAGGAAACCATCAACAGAATGAAAATGCAACCTATGGATGGGAGAAAATGTTTGCAAATCTTTATGTATTTACTTTTGGTTGTGCTGGTGTTTTGTTGCTTTGTGCAGGCTCTCTCTCGTTGCAGCCAGTTGGGGCTACTCTGTTGCATTGCGCGGGCTCCTCGTTATGGTGGCTTCTCTTATTGTAGAGCACAGGTCCTGGCATGCAGGCTTTGGAAGCTGCCGCATGCAGGCTCAGTAGTTGCAGCTTGCAGGCCCTAGAGCGTGGGCTCAGTAGTTGTGGCACATGGACTTAGCTGCTCCACGGCACGTGGAATCTTTCCAAACCAGGGATCACACCCATGACCCCTGCACTGGTAGGCAGATTCCTATACAACGCACCACCAGGAAGTCTTGCAAATCTTGTATTGAATAGGGAGCCGATATCCAAAACATATAAAGAACTCACACAACTCAACAACAACAACAACAGAAAAAAAAAAAAAAAAAAAAAAAAAACCCAATTAAAATGTAAGGAGAGGATCTGAAGAGACATTTTTCCAAAACAGACATACAGGTAACCAACTATAATGAAAAGATGCTCAGCCTCACCAGTCATCACAGAAAGGTAAATTAAAGCCAGTGAGGTATCACCCCATACCTGTTTGAATGGCTATGGTTGAAAAGACAAGAAATAACAAACGTTGGCAAGGATACAGAGAAAAAGTAACCCTTGTGCACTGTTGGTGGGAAGCAACCACCGTGGATAAAACTAAAAATAGGATTACCATAGGATCCAGTTATCCCACTTCTAGGTATTAATCCAAAGAAAAATGAAAACACTAACTTGAAAAGATAAATGCATCCCCATCTTAACTTCAGCACTATTTACAACAGGCACAACATGGAAAGAGCCTAAGTATTCACTGATGGATGAATGGATAAAGAAACTGTGAGATACTGGAATAAACCATAATGGAAAAGAATATTAAAAAAGGACTGTATATGTGTATAAAACTGAGTCACTTTGCTATACAGCAGAGACTGGCACAGCATAGTATATCAACTATATTCAATTAAAAAAAAAAGGTGTGCGGTAGATACAGACATACATATACTTATCTATGTACATATAAATGTAATTCAGCCCCAGTGGCTCAGCAGTAAAGAATCCACCTGGCAATGCAGTAGACACAGGTTCAATCCCTGGGTTAGGAAGATCTCCTGGAGAAGGGCATGGAAACCCACTCTAGTATCCTTGCCGGAAGAATCCCACGGCCAGAGGAGCCCGGCAGGCTACAGTCCATGAGGTCACAAGAAGTCAGACACAACCGAAGCCACTTAGCAGGCACGCACATAATTCAACCATAAAAAAGTAAATAAAGTAGCGTTATTTGCAAAAACCTAGATGAATCTTGAAAGAACTGTGCTAAGTGAAATAAGGCAGAGATAGATAAATACTGTATTATCACATTTATATGTGTCATCTTTAAAAAACGAAAATAAAGCTCATAGACATAGAAAATAGATTAGTGGTTGTCAGAGGCAGAGGTGGGGGTGGTGAGCAGAATGGGTGAAGTGGGTTGCTAGGAGAATCAAGCTTAAAATTCTTATCACAAGGGAAAAAGCTGTAACCCTGTACAGCGATGGATGTTAACTAGACTTATTGTGGTGATAATTTCACAATATATATCAAATCATTATGTTTTACATTGTAATGTGTGTGTGTTCAGTCACGTCTGACTCTGCGACCCCATGAACTGCACCACGCCAGCCCCCTCTATCCTTCACCACCTCCCAGAGTATAGCTGGCACTAATATAGCATTATGTCAATTATAGCTCATTTTTTTTAGAAAATGAGTGCCCACAAGTTGCCTGGCTCCTCTGGAAACACTGCTGCTGGGTTTGTAACTGATCATGCCGTGAGGAAAAGGCCCTTTTATTCTATACATGTGTTTTATATCGCCCTTATCATCCCTGTCATGCTCTGTATGAAACTGGTTTATCATTTTATGCCTGTACCTGGGCTGATGTAAACGACTGAGTAAGGACTGTTACTGCCTTCATGTGATTTGAGGAAATTATTAAACAGAGCAGCTTAATCACTTAGATCCCAGGGGTGCTCTCCCAACTCCAGTAGGTATGTCTCTGTGGATACCAGCAAAGATTTCAGCAGGCAGAGCTTTGGAAGCTGTTATTTCCTCTCTGCCCCAAAAATACCACCATGAAAACATTTTCACGTTCATGTTGCTGCGCAGGTTTTAGTAATAGATGGCTATTCTGCTCTCCTGGTACACTGCTGTCCCTATTGCACCAGAAGAGCATAGTCTGAAAATAGCAACAGAGACTGTTTTGTGGCCAGTGAATAGGAAGGCTAATAATAGCATTGCTTCATTGTTTGGCAAGAACCCAAGGCTACCCCGGCCAAGGAGCAGCACACGCTGCAGTAACCAAATCATAAAATTTCTCCAGGGAATGGTGCAGCCTTTCAGAACATGTTTTATATTCTGGGGTTGCTTAGGAAGGAAATAGTTCAGAAGTTGTTTTGACACAGTGTGGTTTGTTTCCAATTTGAAGGCAGGGGGCAGGGCTGGAGAAATGAGGCAGGAGGTCAGTTGAACAAAGGATGCAAAAATGTGTCTGTAAGGAGTTCCTGACAGGTGGTGAGAGGGCCGTGGCTCAGGAGCCCGGGCCTGGTGTGGAGTTTGTCCCTGTCTGGTTCCCAGTGCTCTCAGCATCGCCTTTCACACTCCTGTTATGTTTATTTCTGTTGAACTTAAAGAGTGACCTTTTCCAAACTGCAATGCATTGTTGACCCACATGCATTTCTGAGACCTAATTTCCCTGAATGCCTTCCTTGTTCCTGCAGAAGAGAGCTCTGTTTGAGAAAATAGGAAGAGGCTGAGGGTAAAGAGCATTGGCATGGAAATCTTTGAGGCATTGAATCCTGCCTGCTATTAATAATTTAGAAGTGTTTTTAATGCCCTGATATGGAAGGAAGGTTTTTTGACACCAAAGGCATCTAAATATTAATTTCAGAGGAATTGGTTGTTACAAGCAGTTAACATCCATTTTGTTAGTTGACCTCCCAAGGAAGGTTAATACACTAAAATCTGGTCATTAAGTATAGTAACAAATGTTTTTTCAGTGAGGTTATTACTATCATAAACTCTAATCCATGGTTCACAGGCAGCAGCATCTAGTGCAGCGCTCTGACTAATGAAGAATTAACTATTTCTGAGCAGTTAATAAAGATTTTTTCCCCCACCAATCAACATACTCTACATGATCCTTATAATTACTAAAAGCATTAAGCTCTGGGTATCAGTTGCCCACATGTCAGACCGGAATTCTGCTCTGAGTAAATGACAAATGGCAAACCTAATCCCATTTCACTTAATTTTTTTCCCTAACATGTTCACTGAAATAAGAAATAATGGAATTCCTAAGTATTAGAAAAAGATAGTCCAGTACGAAGCATTTGCTAAATGAGAATTGATGAGATCTTAGTTATGTTTTATTGTGATGGAAGATTTTATACAGTAGTTTAGTTCTTGCTAGAAGTGAGAAGTTAATTGGCTACAAACAAGGCTTTGGGGCTTGCTTGTTTGTTTTATTTTTGTTTTTGCCTTTATTAAAGAGCACGCTCATCCACAAGAAGGAAGGAGGCAGATACTTCTGTAAGAAACACTCATATATCTTTCTCATCACAATAAGAGGGAAAAGGTACAACCTAACCTTTCTAAAAAGCCTCAGGGCAGTGTTTTGCTTTTCAATGGAAAGGTCGTCCAGAATTAATTAAAGTCACTTTCCCGCTGAGGATGGCGCATTTGGCTTTACTTTGAAGGCTCTAAGTTGCTCAGACCAGTTTCTTAGAGACCTGAATTTAAAGCAGCACAGCCAAGCCCTGGGTGAGCCTTTCAGAAGAAGTAATCTTCTGGAATCAGAAGTCTGAACAGCTAATACACTGAGGCCTTAAGGTGCCTCTAAAGACACAGGCCAGAGTTGATAGCATAAAATAAAAAGAATTGCCTACTTTCCCTGGGACGATCAACTCTCATTCACGTAGAATCAGCCTTCATATTGTCACCCTTTCCCCTTCTTATTTTTGACCGGCTAAATCCTGTCTCTTGCCTGGAAAATCCCATGGGCAGAGGAGCCTGGTAGGCTGCAGTCCATGGGGTTGCTAAGAGTTGGATACAACTGAGCGACTTCACTTTCACTTTTCACTTTGATGCATTGGAGAAGGAAATAGCAACCCACTCCAGTGTTCTTGCCTGGAGAATCCCAGGGACGAGGGAGCCTGGTGGGCTGCCGTCTATGGGGTCGCACAGAGTCGGACACAACTAAGGTGACTTAGCAGCAGCAGCAGCAAATCCTGTCTTTGTGACAGATACCACCATAATGAACAGGAAGGAAGGGAAACCATACTTAGCCAAAACGGACTTTGTCTTATAGAAAAGAATATGTATTTTGGAAAAGCTTACATTACATATGAATGCCCCTTTAAAGGGGCAAATACACTGACACTACAGTCCACGGGGTTGCAGTCGGACACGACTGAGCGACTAACACACACACACACACACACTGACACTCACTCACCATCTCATAATATTTTTTTGTGAAAGATTCACATTGCTAAGTCACTTTAGTCGTGTCCGACTCTGTGCGACCCCATAGATGGCAGCCCACCAGGCTCCCCCGTCCCTGGGATTCTCCAGGCAAGAACACTGGAGTGGGTTGCCATTTCCTTCTCCAATGCATGAAAGTGAAAAGTGAAAGTGAAGTCGCTCAGTCGTGTTCGACTCTTAGTGACCCCATGGACTGCAGCCCACCAGGCTCCTCTGTCCATGGGATTTTCCAGGCAAGAGTACTGGAGTGGGGTGCCATTGCCTTCTCCTTTCAGTACATTACAACCAGCTAAATAACCAGTAGGACTGCACACATTGGGACTATAGGTACCACTTGTGTGTTTGGTACTTTGCTTGAAAATACATCATTTCCCATTCACAGTGACAGCCTTTCTGAGTCTCAGTTTTCCCATCTGTAAAATGATATTGTAATATCTACTTTGAGGAATAGTCATAAAGACGAGTGATAATATACACCTGGTGTACAGAAAGGTCTAGTATGACTAGTACGACTTTGCCTTTACACAATGCCCATTGCTTTATGTATTTTGTGTTTTCTGAAAGTGAGTAGAATCCTGAAACACCCCATGAAAACCTTTTGGGTTGAAAATGAGACTCAAAGGAGTAATAAAATATTAGCCTGACTTCTGAGAATTGGGCTTTGACTGAGTCCAGCTCATCCATCATGACTCTCATTAGACACAAGGCCTTTCCCAGTTACCTCAGCCAGAAATAATCCTTCCAACCTCTGTGTTCTAATTTGGTTTGTACTTTTCAGATGCCATTCTTCACACTCATTTTTTGCTGAGAGTAATTTGTAGATAGGTATTGGATCTGTGTTCCTAATACTTGATGCAGGGCCTCAACGCAAATACTAAAAGGAGTTCATAAATTTCATGAACTCGCATTTTTCCTACCTGACTGATGATAATGATTGTTGTTATTCAGTGGGTAAGCCGTGTCTGACCCTTTGCAATCCCATGGACTGTAGCATACCGGGCTTCCCTGTCCTTCACTATCTCCCAGAGTTTGTTCAAACTCATGTCCACTGAGAGGATGAGATGGTTGGATGACAACCCATGATGGGTGAATGAATGAATGAATGATTTTGGAGGTCACCCGCTCTTTCTTTATTCTTTTATAGTGTATCTTCCGTCCTACTTTTTTTTTTCTTTACTTCTAAACGAAGTCTCTAGAAGTTTGCTCAACCCTCTCCCCACTACTTCCCCATGGGTGAACAGTTGACAGTAAAAAGACAGCCAGAAGGCAGCTGTTTGGATGGCTAGATTGTTTCTAATCTGGGTGTTTGCAGATCAGGGGTTTCCTGCACTTTGACAAAGATTCTAAAGTGAACACAGTAGACAGGAAGATGCAGGCTGAGACCCTATGAAGATGAATCAAAGTGTCTTTTGTAGTCACTGTTTTCTCCATATCCTTATTGCCATATCCCTCATGGTTCATAGAAATCACAGAAAACAGAAATTAACATTTCAGGATTACTAGTGCTTTGCCATGTTAACCTTTGGCATGCTCTTTAACCTCTTTAGACTTTAGTTTTCTCATCAACAATAATAGCTTACACTATTCTAATTACTTCATAGGCTTGCTAGGCAAATCACACAATAAGCGAGGTGAAGAACTTAGTCGAGACAGAAGTATGACACAAAAGATATTAGAACTAGACATTAAAAGAAGACTAAGCTAGTGTAACTTGCTTTAATGATTAATGTCATCTGAATCAACTTACAAATAATGAGAAAAATTAAATTTGCTTAAAAACAAAATACTATTGTATTAAGAGCAGGAAGGAGCCATAGAAAGTTTGATTCATTGCAGTAACAGGTTAAGAATATTGCCGTAGTCACTCTCAGAGCGTTCTGTGTTCCCCATCCTCACAATGAATATCCAATACATTTAGAATAAACAACATGAGATGCTATCAAATCAAAATGGTTTTTCTAGTTCGATTAATGGTAGAACTCTAAGCTGTCCATTTAATACCCATCCCCTTCTCCTTAACATATGCATGTGATCATTATTTAATGGTGACCAAATGGTCTCAGTGACTCTTGGCAAACTTGAACACGTATAATTTCCATCTCACCACCAATTCCAGTTGAGGCAGTTCTGAAATGGAGCGAATGCATTTAAGTGTTGGGTTGACAGTGCAATGCTAGTACTTCCCTACTCATAAGGAAGAGGAATGCAAATACTTGGAAATACACAGTAGAGAGAATAATTGAAAATGGGTTCAATGTCTTCATCCTCTGAGAATACATGTGAGCATGTGCGTGTTTGTAGTTGCTCTTTCATGAAATGTGTATGTCCCTGTTTTGATTCTGAGGCTTCCCTCTGCTGTATGTAGGTTTCACAGAGGGGTTCCGGCTTGTAAAGGTTAACCGTGCAGAAATCAAGGCTTTGTGCATTTTTGCAAAGGTCACATTCATCAGCAGTTCCGGAAAGACTGCTGGGCAGGGCCCTAGTAACCACCCCATGATTGAACCATGGCTCTGGGTTTCATTTCCTCAAGAACGCGGCTACAGTCCCTGGTTGTGTCACCAAGAGATAAAGAGGCTGCTCAGTCACTCGAAATTCAATTTGTACATTACTCAAATCCAGCCCACCTCTTTCCTTCATGGTGTTTGGCAGCTGCTTGCTGGCACTCTGCATTTCAAATGCCTGAGCTGCAGGAAGCTGTTTAATAAATGGCATAGGTTTTGATTAATGTAACAAACTGAAAATAGACCATGATGTAATGCATATCTTACCAGGAATCACAGATCAAATTGGACAGTTTCAAGGGACCATGCTATAGCAGAGAGTTTTCTTCACAGAAATGTATTTTATGTTTTTTATAATACCTTTAAGGGTCAAACTGTAGAATGTATACATTTTGGACCTGGAAGCCTGCCCTGTCGGTCTAGGAATAGCAATTATAGTTGACCACACAAGAAGTTCCAGAGAAAACAAGATATTTGACATTGACTCCGGTCTATGAAGGGTCATCTATACTTCACCAGAAGTCTTAGTATTATTTATTTTTCAACTACGGATAAACAGAAATGCTAGTAAAATTCTGGTAGTATCTATAAACTCAGTTATTTTCCGAGTCAGACGTTTAGTTTCATCTAGTAATCTAAAACCCTCATGTAGCCCTATGCATAAAGATACTGATTTAAACTTTACTTTTTTAGTGGATAAGATAATTATGATTCATCTTCCTTGGTTCTAGAGAAAAGGATCAGTGAAAAGGAAAACAATAGGCTTGTATGCCAAGATCCCCTTATATTTGCTCAATCAACTTACAAATAATGAGTCATTTTTCTTAGTTAAGTGAATGATATTGAAAAGTTAAAACAGAGTCTAGAATGTAATAAAAGGAGAAAATAAATTCATTGCTCTTAATTACTGCTTACTGAATCCGTACGTTGTGAGCTGCTTGAAATCACTTGGGGTATTTAGTCGAAGTATAATATGTGTGTATGTATGTGTGTGTGTCTTAAGGGTTCTATGGTTGGGGTAGAAGTTAAGGGCAATCATTCTCTCTTGCTGCAAACATAAAATTAGACTACAGGAAACATTTTTACACGTCTGTTTTTCCCTACAGTTAAATTTCACTTTGCCACCATGAGAATTTGTATAATTTATGAATGATCTCATACTCTGGTTCCTGTAAAGCAATTGACTTGTTAAAGAGTTACACTGCCTGTGAGGGAGAGCCGACATTAATACTGTTGGGCTTTTTGGGTCATTTTTTCCCTGCACATGCCTGTGTAATCAAAGCACTTTCTCAACTAACACAGCCAAGGTCATGGTTTCAATAAAAATAAGTTAACTTCAAGCAGAGCAAAACTCTTCCAGCCACTGTCCACAGTTCTAACCAAGCCAATTGTTTACCAAGAGATTATCAATTAAGTAAAATCTACCATCAACATTCTATGACTAAAACCAAAAATTGCTTAAACCATGCTATCCAGACATACCTTGTTTTCCTCTGCTTCACTTTATTGCATTTTGTGGATATTGCATTTCTTGTCAATTAAAGGTTTGTGGAGATCCCACACTGAGCAAGTTTGTCAGTGCCGTTTTCCCCAAACCATTTGCTCACTTTGTGTCTTTTACCTTTTGGTAATTCTCATAATATTTCAAACTTTTTCATCATTATTATGTTTGCTATGATGATCAGTGATCTTTGATGTTACTTTTGTAATTGTTTTAGGGCAAAATGTACCACACCCATGTAAGACAGCTCATGTCATCCATAAATGCTGCGTGTGTTCTGATTGTTCCACTGTCCGGCTGTTCCCCTGTCTCTCTCCCTCTCCTTGGGCCTTCCTATTCCCTGAGACACAATAATATTGAAATTATACAGATTAATAACACTACAGTGGGCTCTAAGTGCTAAAGCGAGAGGAATAATTGTATGTCTCTCCCTTTATTTATTTTCTTTATTTTTATTTTTGCCTGTGTTAAGTCTTTGTTGCTGTGAGAAGGCTTTCTCTAGTTGCAGCAAGCAGGGGCTGGTCTCTCCTTGTGGTCATTAGACTTCTCACTGCCATGGCTTCTCATGAGGTGGAACACAGGCTCTAGGCATATGGGCTTCAGCAGTTGCAGCTCACAAGCCCTAGAACATAGGCTCAGTAGTTGTGGTGCACAGGCTTTGTTGCTCCATAACATGTGTGATCTTCCCAGACCAGGGATCGTACCCATGTCCCCTGCATTGGCAGACAGATTCTTAATCGCTGGACCACCAGGGAAGGCCATGTCTCTCACTGTAAATCAAAAGTTAGAAATAATTAAGCTTAGTGAGGAGGGCAGATCTAAATCTGAGACAAGTTGAAAGCTAGGCCTCTTGTGCCAAATAGTTAGCCAAGTTGTAAATGCAAAGGAAAAAGCCTGGAAGGAAATTACAAGTGCAACTCCAGTGAATATGTAAATACTAAGAAAGGAAAACACCTTTATTGCTGAGATGGAGAAACTTTTAATTGTCTGGATAGACCATCCACCATAACATTCCCTAAGTCAAACCAGTACGGAACAAAGCCCTAGCTCTCTTCAATTCTGGGAAGGCTGAGAGACATGAAGAAGATGTGGGGGAAATGTGTGAAGCTAGTAGAGATTGGTTCATTAGGTTAAGGAAAGAAGTTGTCTCCATGATATCAAAGTATGAAGTGAAGCAACAAGGGCTGATATAGAAGCTATAATAAGGTTATCTGGAAGATCTAGCTAAGATGATGAATGAAGATGGCAGCTGAACAACAGAGTTTCAATGTAGACAAAATAGCCTTATCTGCAAATAAGATGCCATCTAAGACTTTTATGGCTGAAGAGGAGAAGTCAAGGCCTGGCTCCAAATGTTCAAAGGACAAGCTGACTCTCATATGGAGATAATGCTGCTGGTGATGATAAGTGGAAGCTAGTTTTCATTTACTATTCTTCCTGGGCCCTAAAGAATTATGCTAAGTCACTCCCTCTGTGTTTTCTAAATGGAACAACAAAACTTGGAAGATAGTACATCTGTTGACAACATGACTTGCTGAATATTTTTCGTTCATTATTGAGACCTATGGCTCAGACAACGAATCCTTTCAAAATATTACTGCTCATTGATAATCACATGGTCACCGAGGGGCTCTGGTGGAGGTGTACAATGAGATTCATGTTGTTTTCATGCCTTTTGACACAGTATCCGAGGATCAAGGAGTTGTTTCAACTTTTATGTCTCATTCTTTAAGAAACACACTTCAAAAGCCTGTAACTACCACAGATGGTGAATCCTCTGATGAATCTGGGAAAATAAATTGAAAACCTTATGGAAAAGATTTACCATTCTAAATGCCATTAAGAACATTAGTGATTTATGGGAAGAAGTGCAAATATCAAGCTTAACAGGAGTTTGGAAGAGAAATTGATTCCAACCTTCGTGGATGATGTTGAGGGATTAAAGATGTCAATGGAGGAAATCACTACAGATGTGGTGGAAATAGCAAGAGAACTAGAATTAAAAGTGGAGCCTAAAGATGTGACTGAAGTGCTTCAATGATGATAAAAACTTTAATAGATGAGCAGTTGTTTCTCATGGATAAGCAAAGAAAGTGATTTCTTGAGATGAAATTTACTGCTGGTGAAGATACTTATGAAGGTTATTGAAATGACAACAAAGGATTTAGAATAACACATAAACTTAGTTGATAAAGCAGCAGCAGGATTTGAGAGGATTAGCACTAGTTTTGAAACTACTATGGATAAAATGCCATCAAAGACCATGGCATGCTGCAGAGAAATCATCTGTGAAAGGAGGTGTCCTTTGATCTGGCAAACTTCATTGTTGACTTACTTAAGAAATTGCCAGTCCCACCTTTAGCAACTACCACCGGATCAGTCAACAGCCATCAACATCAACTAGTTTCTCCTAGTGTATTCTGTTCATCAAGGTTCTCCAGAGAAACAGAACCAATAGGAAGTATATGTTTAATTTATACATATATGTAGAGAGAGATTTGCTACAGGAATTGGCTCATGTCACTATGGAGAATGAGAAAGCCCACAGTCTGCCATGTACAAACTGGAGACCCAGGAGAGCTAGTGGTATAGTTCAGTTCAAGTCCAAAACCCTGAAACAAGGAGTGTGATGTCAGACAGCAAGTTGAGGATAGATGTCTCAGCTAGGGCAGGGAATGAATCCAAGCTTCCTCTGATTTTTTCCCCACTATTGTTTTTGTTCTATTCAGGCCCTTAATTGATTGGATAGTGCCCACCCAAATGGGCGAGGGCTGTCTTCCTTCTTCCTCTACTGATTCAAATGGTAATCTCATCCAGAAACTCTCATAGACACACCCAGAAATAACCAGTTATCTGGGCATGGCTTAGCCTAGTTGGGGTTTCCCTGATGGCTCAGCTGGTAAAGAATCCACCTGCAACGTGAGAGACCAGGGTTCAATCCCTGGGTTGAGAAGATCCCCTGGAGAAGGGAAAGGCTACTCACTCCAGTATTCTGGCCTGGGTTGCAAAGAGTTGGACACTACTGAGTGACTTTCACTTAGCCTAGTTGAGTTGACACACAAAAGTAATCGTTCCTCAATGACTGTTTTATGTCAGCTCACAGTAGGCACTGAATGCAGCAAACCACTGAGCCCTATGATTCACGTTTGCCGCACGGTCTTCCTTCTTGGCTAAGTTCATTCTGAACTTCATGTAAGGTTCTTTGAACTTGGTTCTTTTTTAGTCTTTGTATATGTTTTCTTATCATTGTAATTTAGCAACCTTCCGTCTTCCTTGTACCCTCTTCCGTAGTCTACTTTTTATTTTTTAAGATAAAATCGTATATTTGCTAATATATTTATTTATTAGGAATTTGGAATGTGTTTTTAAGTGCCTTAGTATTTTAGGATTATTGTTATGTTCTTGGTACTCTGGTTACAAAATTGCATAATGATCTGACCCAACTCTATTTAGTCAAAGAATCCTATTATTTCAATGCATAATTTTTTAGAACACAAAATCTTTCAGGAACACATGCATTGCATAATAGCAAAAAAGCTTATATATGGTACCTCAAGTCTGCACTTTCTGAGTAACCAGCAGCAAAGATTCAACAACTAATAAATTATATTTCAGCAACTAATGAAATTTTATTTCTGGACATTAGAATCATGATTGCAGTATTCATCTGAGTCCAACTCACTCAAATAGAGTTAGTTCCCTTAATATGCCCATGAGATTATTCCTTACAAATATCTTTTAAAGGGCAGCAAAACTTAGAAGTTGGAAAATATTGATTTCATTATGTGAAATTAACTAAACATAGTTGACTCAACTATTAGTCTCTACTAGGTGGTTTTAGTGTTAATTTCAATATTTCACTTGTAAAATGATGAAATCCCTAACCACCTATGGTTTAGGGGGTAAATAATCTTGTTCGTTGGCTGCCCCATGAGCCCTCTGCGTTCCCTACGGATCCATGCCCCACAGTGATTCATGCTAGACTGTGGACTTTGTTGTACCTTTCTGATTTTGGTGATTTTTTTTTTTTTTTTTTTTTTTTTTTTTTTTTTTTTTTTTAGATCTTCCTTATAAGGGGGGGGGGTTTTGAGGGGAGTAAGCTTTCTCCCCCACAAATTCATCAAAGGGACATCTGGGCGCCGAGTAAATTCCACAAACAGCTTCGGAGTGCTGGCGGAGGACGTCGGACACCCAGAAAAGCAACTCACTGCCTTCTAAAGGAGGTAGGAAAGAATATAGAAGCCAGAGAGAGACAAAGAGGGAGGGGCGGACCTCTGTCCGGGGAAGGAGTCTTAAAAAGAGAAGTTTCCAAACACCAGGAAACACTCTCCCTGCGGAAACTGCGCTGAACCTGGGAAACACGGAGACTATCATAACAGGGAGGAGAACAGTTGAGCAATTAGAACCCACAGACTGCGGGCCCTGCGGTAACTTCCGCAGCGGAGAAGCACCGCTGCAAACGCCCACATCTGCCATTGGGGAGCCGGGGCTGGGCAGGGAGACGCCTTGGCCGTTCCCACGCGGCATGCTCCCCTGCCGGCGCTCCCCCGAGGGACGCTCCCCCGCGGGACTCTCCCCCACTGGACGCTCCCCCGCCGGCCACTCCCGCGCAGGCATGCCCCCGCCCGCTGTGCCGGCGGCCCCCACGAGGGCCACCCCATCCCCTCCCCCCACCCGCGCGCCCGCCATTCCCGTCGCCGGCCCCTCCCCCTCTGCGGGCCTCAGCGCAGACTTCGTTCACCTGATTGTCTGGAGTGCTGCCTAACTGGAGTAGTTTGGGCCGGCAATCCAGATTGTGCAGCGCCGACCACACGAGTGGCCGGCCTTGGCCCAGAACACCGCCGAACCGTGCACAGAACAAAGGACTATACAGACCAACTACAGAGAAAGGGGCCTATAGATCTTGAGAAATTTAAGCCGGAACAAGGAACTAGCCGAAAATGAACTGAACCCACAACAATAATAGAGAAACTCTTATATATATTGTTACTATTTTTACCATCATTATATCCTTTTTTTTTCTTTCCTTTTTTTAATATATATATATATATATATATATATATTAAATTTTTATTATTTTTTAATTGGAAAAAGGAAAACAAAATTTTTTTTTCCTTTTAATTTTTTTGTTGTTGTTGTTTGTTTTGTTTTGTTTCTTTTATTTTTATTTTTTTTTATCCTCTAGTACTTCTTTAATCTCCACGTTTAGATATAACTTTTGCGACCCTGTTTTTTTTTTTTCTTTTTTCCTTTTTGTCCTTTGCTTTTTTCCTTTCCTTTTTTCTTTTCTTTACTGATTAATGACTAGATCTGTCTCTCTCCTTCACACTCCCTCCTTTTATCCTCCTGACCACCTCTGTCTCCTTCCTCCCTTTTTCCTTCTCTGTATAATTCCGTGAACATCTCTGAGCGGTCCAGTTGTGGAATGCATTATAGAAGAAGAAGTTTTTGAGACTACTGTAAAAATAAGACCAATAACTGGAACCAGGAGACTTAAGTCCATACCCTGATCCCATGAAACATTAATTGACAGGAGCTCATTAAAAGCCTCCATACCTACTCTGAAACCAAGCATCACACAAAGACCAGCAAGTTCCACAACAAGACATACCAAGCAAATTCTCCAGAAAAACAAGAACACAGCCTGAGCTCCAATACACAGGCTACACAAAGCGACCCCAAAAGCATAGACATCTCATAACTCACTACTAGACACTCCACTGCACCCCAGAGAAAAGAAATCCAGCTCCACCCACCAGAACACCGATACAAGCTTCCATAAACAAGAAACCTCGACAAGCCACCGGTACAAACCCACATATAGTGCAGAAACACCACAATAAAGAGAACTCCACAGACTACCAGAATACAGTAAAGACGCCCCAAACTTAGCAATTTAAACAAGATGAAAAGACAGAAGAATTCCCAGCAGGTAAAGGAACAGGATAATTGCCCACCAAACCAAACAAAAGAGGAAGAAATAGCGAACCTACCTGATAAAGAATTCCGAATAATGATAGTGAAATTAATCCAAAATCTGGAAAGCAAAATGGAATCATGGATAAATAGCCTGGAGAAAAGCATTGAGAAGATGCAAGAAAGATTTAACAAGGACCTAGAAGAAATAAAAAAGAGTCAATATATAATGAATAATGCAATAAATGAGATCCAAAACACTCTGGAGGCAACAAATAGTAGAATAACAGAGGCAGAAGATAGAATTAGCGAATTAGAAGATAGAATGGCAGAATTAAAGGAATCAGAGGAGAAAAAAGAAAAACGAATTAAAAGAAATGAGGACAATCTCAGAGACCTCCAGGACAATATTAAACGTTACAATATTCGAATCATAGGAGTCCCAGAAGAAGAAGACAAAAAGAAAGACCATGAGAAGATACTAGAGGAGATAATAGTTGAAAACTTCCCTAAAATGGGGAAGGAAATAATCACTCAAGTCCAAGAAACCCAGAGAGTCCCAAATAGGATAAACCCAAGACGAAACACCCCAAGACACATATTAATCAAATTAACAAAGATCAAACACAAAGAACAAATATTAAAAGCAGCAAGGGAAAAACAACAAATAACACACAAGGGAATTCCCATAAGGATAACAGCTGATCTTTCAATAGAGACTCTCCAAGCCAGGAGGGAATGGCAAGACATACTTAAAGTGATGAAAGAAAAGAACCTACAGCCCAGATTATTGTACCCAGCAAGGATCTCATTCAAATATGAAGGAGAAATCAAAACCTTTACCGACAAGCAAAAGCTGAGAGAATTCAGCACCACCAAACCAGCTCTCCAACAAATACTAAAGGACATTCTCTAGACAGGAAACACAAAAAGGATATATAAATTCAAACCCAAAACAACAAAGTAAATGGCAACGGGATCATATTTATCATTAATTACCTTAAATGTAAATGGGTTGAATGCCCCAACCAAAAGACAGAGACTGGCTGAATGGATACAAAAACAAGACCCCTCCATATGCTGTCTACAAGAAACCCACCTCAAAACAGGGGACACATACAGACTGAAAGTCAAGGGCTGGAAAAAGATTTTCCACGCAAATAGAGACCAAAAGAAAGCAGGAGTAGCAATACTCATATCAGATAAAATAGACTTTAAAACAAAGGATGTGAAAAGAGACAAAGAAGGTCACTACCTAATGATCAAAGGATCAATCCAAGAAGAAGATATAACAATTATAAATATATATCCACCCAACTTAGGAGCACCACAATATATAAGACAAATACTAACAAGTATGAAAGGAGAAATCAACAATAACACAATAATAGTGGGAGACTTTAATACCCCACTCACACCAATGGATAGATCAACTAAACAGAAAATTAACAAGGAAACACAAACTTTAAACGATACAATAGACCAGTTAGAACTAATTGATATCTATAGGACATTTCATCCCAAAACAATGAATTTCACCTTTTTCTCAAGTGCACACGGAACTTTCTCCAGGATAGACCACATCCTGGGCCATAAATCTAGCCTTGGTAAGTTCAGAAAAATTGAAATCATTCCAAGCATTTTTTCTGACCACAATGCAGTAAGAGTAAATCTCAATAACAGGAGAAAATCTATTAAAAAGACCAACATATGGAGGCTGAACAACACACTCCTGAATAACCAACAAATCACAGAAGAAATCAAAAAAGAAATCAAATTCTGCATAGAAACGAATGAAAATGAAAACACTACAACCCAAAACCTGTGGGACACTGTAAAAGCAGTCCTAAGGGGAAAGTTCATAGCAATACAGGCATACCTCAAGAAACAAGAAAAAAGCCAAATAAATAACCTAACTCTACACCTAAAGCAACTGGAAAAGGAAGAAATGAAGCACCCCAAGGTTAGTAGAAGGAAAGAAATCCTAAAAATTAGGGCAGAAATAAATGCAAAAGAAACAAAAGAAACCATAGCAAAAATCAACAAAGCCAAAAGCTGGTTCTTTGAAAGGGTAAATAAAATTGACAAACCACTAGCCAGACTCATCAAGAAACAAAGGGAGAAAAATCAAATCAATAAAATTAGAAATGAAAATGGAGAGATCACAACAGACAGCACAGAAATACAAAGGATCATAAGAGACTACTATCAGCAATTATATGGCAATAAAATGGACAATGTGGAAGAAATGGACAAATTCTTAGAAAAGTACAACTTCCCAAAACTGGATCAGGAAGAAATAGAAAATCTTAACAGACCCATCACAAGCACGGAAATTGAAACTGTAATCAGAAATCTTCCAGCAAACAAAAGCCCAGGTCCAGACGGCTTCACAGCTGAATTCTACCAAAAATTTAGAGAAGAGCTAACACCTATCCTACTCAAACTGTTCCAGAAAATTGCAGAAGAAGGCAAACTTCCAAACTCATTCTATGAGGCCACCATCACCCTAATACCAAAACCTGACAAAGATCCCACAAAAAAAGAAAACTACAGGCCAATTTCACTGATGAACATAGATGCAAAAATCCTTAACAAAATTCTAGCAATCAGAATCCAACAACACATTAAAAAGATCATACACCATGACCAAGTGGGCTTTATCCCAGGAATGCAAGGATTCTTCAATATCCGCAAATCAATCAACGTAATACACCACATTAACAAACTGAAGAATAAAAACCATATGATTATCTCAATAGATGCAGAGAAAGCCTTTGACAAAGTTCAACATCCATTTATGATAAAAACTCTCCAGAAAGCAGGAATAGAAGGAACATACCTCAACATAATAAAAGCTATATATGACAAGCCCACAGCAAACATTATCCTCAATGGTGAAAAATTGAAAGCATTTCCTCTAAAGTCAGGAACAAGACAAGGATGCCCACTTTCACCATTACTATTCAACATAGTTTTGGAAGTTTTGGCCACAGCAATCAGAGCAGAAAAAGAAATAAAAGGAATCCAAATTGGAAAAGAAGAAGTAAAACTCTCACTATTTGCAGATGACATGATCCTCTACGTAGAAAACCCTAAAGATTCCACCAGAAAATTACTAGAACTGATCAATGAATATGGTAAAGTTGCAGGATATAAAATTAACACACAGAAATCCCCTTCCTTCCCATAAAAAAAAAGAAAATAGAAAGAGAAATTAAGAAACGAATCCATTCCACCATTCAAAATAAAAAAAATAATATATTAAAATATATCTCTTAAGAAACCAAAACACCTATTTATAAAAAATAAAAAACAACAGATTAGAAAAATAAAAGAAAACGGAAATAAATAGAAAAATACAACATTATCATGTTGTTGGAATGAAAATATTGAGAAAGTGAATATACTACCCAAAGCAATTTATAGATTCAATGCAATCCCCATCAAGCTACCAACGGTATTCTTCCTCAACTCAGAAATAAAAATAATTTTTTATTTAATTGTAAAAAAAAACAAAAACCCCCCAATCTACACTGTTATGTTAAAAAAGAAGAGTAGAAAAGAACACCCACCTCGCCTGACCCTCTACTACACAACAGCCATCATCACAACAATATCCTGGTACCAGGACAAAAATAAAAATAAAGAGTAAAAAAAAAAAAAAACACCCACAAAAACACCCCCACAAAGATACCCTCATCTTGGTTAAAGAGGCGAAGAATATACAATGGATTAAAGACAGTCTCTTTAACAAGTGGTGCTGGGAAAACTGGTCAAACACTTGTAAAAGAATGAAACTAGAACACTTTCTAACACCCTTCTAAAAAAAAAAACCAAAAAAGGTTAAAGGGCTTAAAGGTAAGACCAGAAAACCATAAAAACTCCTAGAGGAAAACATAGGCAAAACACTCTCTGACTTACATCACAGCAGGATCCTCTATGACCCACCTCCCAGAATATTGGAAATAAAATCAAAATGAACAAATGGGACCTAATCAAACTTAAAAAGCTTCTGCACAACAAAGGAAACTATAAGCAAGGTGAAAAGACAGCCTTCAGAATGGGAGAAAATAATAGCAAATGAAGCAACTGACAAACAACTAATCTCAAAAATATACAAACAACTTCTACAGCTCAATTCCAGAAAAATAAATGACCCAATCAAAAAATGGGCCAAAGAACTCAATAGACATTTCTCCAAAGAAGACATACAGATGGCTAACAAACACATGAAAAGATGCTCAACATCACTCATTATCAGAGAAATGCAAATCAAAACCACTATGAGATACCATTTCATGCCAATCAGAATGGCTGCTATCCAAAAGTCTACAAGCAATAAATGCTGGAGAGGGTGCGGAGAGAAGGGAACCCTCTTGCACTGTTGGTGGGAATGCAAACTAGTACAGCCACTATGGAGAACAGTATGGAGATTCCTCAAAAAACTGCAAATACAGAGTGAAGTAAGCCAGAAACAAAAACACAAATACAGTATACTAACGCATATATATGGAATTTAGAAAGATGGTAAAAATAACCCTATTTACGAGACAACAAAAGAGACACTGATGTATAGACCAGACTTTTGGACTCTGGGACCGGGAGAGGGTGGGATGATTGGGGAGAATAGCATTGAAATATGTATAATATTATATCTGAAATGTATTAATTGTTCAAACTAAACACTATCATGTTACAATTTGTTCATACTAGATGTTTGTAATGTTTCTGATAATCAATAAAAGAGATTCTTGATCA